>JAODAL010051767.1:0-26469 GCA_025379985.1 Phyllomedusa bahiana | reverse complement strand
GGCCCCCCCTTCGCACCCTGCTTCGTCCCGCCTGCGGAGTTGCGCGTCAGCTCGGCCTCCCGTCAACCGTCTCATTGTTGACGGGGCAACACGCTGGAATTCCACCCTCCACATGCTCCAGCGATTGTGGCAGCAGCGCAATGCCATTACGCAGTACGAAATGACACATGGCCTGACAAGCAGCGGTGCGGACCTCGGGGTGTTGAGCCACCGAGAGTGGTGGCAGGTGAAAGAGCTCTGCACCATCCTTGCCAGTTTGAAGAAGCCACACAAAATGGTCAGTGCGGACAATGCCCTTGTCGCATGAGCATTGTGGTGATCTTAGTTCTGGAACGATCGTTGGACACTCTGAAACAACAGGTCCCGCCAGAGACGGAGGAGGAGACGGACACAGATGCGGACACGGAGCCTTTCTCTCGTCAAATCCACAAGGCCCGACAGTTTCACAATTTCATCGGTCTTCATTAGGCAGTGGTTCGGGGTCCAGAGCTAGTGCAAGGTGGCGCATCAGCTCTCAGGGTGCATCATCTCAGGCAAGTCAGGGCTGTGTTGAAGCTGTGCCGGAGGCAGCAGGAGGAGGAGGAGGAGGTATTCCTAGACACCGATGTTACCGAGTCCCTCCCTTTGGGAAAAGAGGGTTGGCGCGAATTTGAGGCGGAGGAGGAGATGAGGAAGATCAGTTTGCTAGTGCCCCTCGACCCAGAGGCTTGGGAAATCAAGGCTCCATCTCTCACATGAGTGCTTGGATGCTCCATTTCCTCCAACATGATCCTCGCATTAAGGCCATCAAAATGAACAACAGTTACTGGGTGGCCACCCTCCTGGATCCCGGTACACAACAAAACTCAGCACTTTCCTTCCACCCACCAAATAGAGAGTAAAATGCAGGAAATGGAGACCTTGCTGATTGATCAACTGGAGACATCTGTTGCGTCTGCTTCACGTTCCCCAAATGTCACGGTGGAACAACATCAGCGACGTGACAGCAGTAGAGTGCCAAGTAGGCGTAGCGGCAGCAGCAGGCAAGGTGGCAGAAGCCTAATGGGTGACCTCTGGCAATTTTTGTTTACCACCTCACCAACGCATGCAATGCAGGGCACACATCCAACACACAGAGATCAGCTTAAGATCATGGTGCACGACTATCTGCGTCTCAACACCGATGAGTTCCGGACCCAATAGACTTCTGGGTATCCAAAATGGACGAATGGCCCGAGCTGGCTCGTCACGCCATAGAGGTGTTGTCCTGCCCAGCAGCCAGCGTCATATCTGAGCGGACCTTCAGCACAGCTGGAGGAGTCATTACAGACAAACGCCTCGGCTTTCCACAGATCATGTGGATCGTTTGACTTTCATCAAGATGAATCCAGGCATGGATCTTGTGATGTTGTGGCCCCATTTGCCCGAGGTCACCGGATTAGTTGCCGGTCATACTTCAGATTCCCTTTCAAACAGAAATGGTCATCTTGAAAAATGTTTTTTTAAATTGATCATTTCTTACTTCAATTTTTAATATCTTTTTCCAAAACAGTTCAATTTTGCTGGTTTGCTTTGAGGAGACTGTAAAAGACAGCAACGTTTTTATGACAACACCGTATTCCATTTACTTCCCACTTCTATCTTAAGAAGTTTTCTGCATTGTCAATGGTTTTGAGGTCATTGGTTGCTGTGAGGTTACAGCTATTAATTTGGTCCTTTGGAACAGAAATGTGGCTTTTAAGTGGGCATTTTCTCCCTCACAATTTTTAATAGTGGCTGAAGAAAGTAATATTTATTTATTTTTTGGGGTCATGCTGCTTTGGAAATGCAGCAATAATACAGGTCCTATTATAAAAAAAAAAATGTTGTTTCTACAGAATTTGTTATTCACCTAATTTTCCAAAGTGGGCTTACAAGGGTCATGCTTTGGAATTTTTGGGGGCCATTTTGCTTTGAAATGCCAGCTATACTATCAGGGTCCTATTATAAAAAATGTTGTTTTCTTTACAGGCCATTTGTTCTGTCACAATTGTCCAAAGTGGCCTCAGGGGTCATGCTTTGAATTTCTTGGGGGCATTTTGCTTTAAAAAAAGCTATTACTAAAGGTCCTATTATAAATAATTGTTTGTTTCTACAGACAATTTGTTCTTCACAATTGTCAAGAGTGGCTCAAGGGTGATGGTGCGTCAGAAAAACAGGAATAGGTAGGGACAACGTTAAATGGACACATATTGCAAAAATGACTTGTTTTGCATGATTCTTTAACATAGCTATCAATCCCTGTATTAAGGAAACCCATTTAATTACAATTAAAAAAAGAGAATCAAAGGGACATGGGGGATTCCATCCTATTTTTAAAATGTGTTTTATAGAATATTAAACTAACTAAAAAACTTGTACAAAATAGTGGTGAAAAAAAATTCCTCTGATTTGTAACAAGGGAGACGGTACGGAAAAAACTTGACAGATGTAGGTTATTCAGAGGACTTGGAGTATGGAGCACGGGGACAGAGAACAAAGTCGGAGACAATTTCCTACAGCACGTTGAGTAAAATGAGAAAAAGAATGCCAAGGAAAAAGGGCACCTGGGTCTTGTAACAGGAGCGTTAACCTCCAGTATTTCCAAGGAAAGCCAATTGGTCTCGCACTCATACGGAGGGGCAAGCGCTACCCCAGGGTTTGACTGTGTTCTGAGGAAGGCTGAAAGTTCTCACAATTCGCTTTCCACACTCTGATTCAGCACGACAGTTTTCGTTGCTCGTCATCAGGGCCAATTTTACCTTGGTGTTAATTTGATGACGGACGCCAGCCTGGGCTCTCACCGCACCCACTGTTAACTCCGGCCCTGGGTCATGCTGTGGCACAGGACAGGTTTAGTCAATGTCTAGTTCAATTAAAATGGTGGTTGAAAAAGACCTCCTTTTTCTGGGCACTTTTTAATCTGGGGGTCAGTGACCAGGTTTAATGGCATCATACTGCGGTCCTGGACTGGTATTAGTCAATGTCCAGTTCAAACTAAAATGGGTGGTTGAAAAAGACTCCTTTTTCCGGCACTTTTTATTCTGGAGGGCTCATGCAGGTATGGGGCTCATGCTGTGGCCCCAGGATAGGGATAGTCTTTGTCCAGTGAAACTTAAATGGTGTGAAAGACTCCTTTTTACGGCAACTTTTTAATCGTGTGGTCGACAGGTTTAAGGGTTCATTCTGCGGTCCAGGACAGGGTTTGTCCATGTCCAGTTCAACTAAAATGGTGGTTGAAAGACTCCTTTTTCCGGCACTTTTTAATCTGTGGGTCAGACAGGTTTAATGGTCATACTGCGGTCCAGGACAGTTCTAGTCAATGTCCAGTTCAACTAAAATGGTGGTTCAAAGACTACTTTCTTCCGGCACTTTTTAATCTGTGGGTCATGCAGGTTTTTAGGGTCATGCTGCGTTCCAGGACAGGGATATTCAATGTCCAGTTCAAGTAAAATGGTGGTTCTAATCATACTGCCTTCTGGCACTTTTTTATTTGTGGGTGATGCAGGTTTAAGGGTCATGCTGTGGTACAAGACAGGGATAGTGAATGGTGTGTGACTTTTTTTCTGTGGCTTTTATAGCCTAAGTGTTGTGCCTAAGATGTAGCAGGTATCCATTTGACTGTTGTGGCTGTTAATTCCAGCTTCTCCAGCCCTGTTTGGGTGTAAGAATGAAGGTGTTGTTGCTCTCCCTTAGACTTTAATGGTCATCGCTCATAATCGACTGCTCACTATCGAAAAACCTTATCGATGGTGGCCGACTATCGACTATCGCCCGATGTCGATAGCCAACGTAATCGCTCAACACTACTGATACCTTATTCAGGCTTAATACAGTGGACCCTAACCATTATATATTTTGTCTGCTTCTTTTTAATTGGATTTTATCATCACAAATCCTGGCAGAGTATCAATAGAATTTGCCATCTATGTGTGAGAGGACCCCAACCTATCTCACATTTATGGCATATTTTATAGATATGCCATCAATGTTTGTGATGATAAAAGTCATATTATGTCCTGGCATATTTACTTTAGTACAATTTCAGTTTCTAAACAGACTTCATATTTGTAGCCATGTTTCCCCCATAGGAATTTTGTTCAGCCATATGTATTTGACTATAGCAGATAAGATACCATTTCTTAAGACAATGCTGCTTCTTGACTTGAAGCTTGGCTTGTTTATGTCAGGTTGTTGCAAAAACAAAGGATTTTATTAAAGAAAACGTAAACGTACAACAACACAAAAAAAGAATGTAATACACAAGAGGCGGATCCTTGTGAACATGGGGGAAAACCAGCCAAGAGTCCAAGAACAAAACCGCTATAAACTCCCCAGACCAGAAGCCCAGGTAGCCAGAGAGAAATCAGGAAACCAGAGAACACCAGGCAGGAAACCAGCATATCCAGGCGAATCTCAGGCACCTATTCAACCCGCCCTCTGGAATCTGGCCAGAGGGTCAACATGACAGCTGGCACAGGATCCTCAGCAGACGTGGCAGTGGGAACAGGATCGTCAGAAAATGTTTTAGGAGCAACCGTCCTGAATGTCTCAGCTGTTGCCCTAAAACATTCCGCCAGTTTGAACAGATCTGCAGCCAAAACTTGGACAGGCCTTATGTATCGATGATCCACTTTTTATGGCCTTAAATTATGTCGTGGGGGAGCGGGTATGGCTATCTACTTAGAATCTACGCCTCAGGGTTCCTTTGGGGAAGTTGGCTCCACGTTATATTGGTAAATATCATATTTCTGACATCATAAATCTGGTTTCTTTCAGACTGGAGTTACCTAATTTATTCCGGATTCATAATTGTTTCCATAAATCTTTGTTGAAAAAATTATTCCTCCTGTATTTCCTGTGTCTAATCCACCAAATCCAGTTGTTGTCCAGGGGGAGCTGGAGTTTGAAATTGAAAAAATTCCAGATTCCTGTCGGGTCCAGAACTCTGTCCAATATCTCATCTATCCTGAGGAGCAGAAATGGATCTCGAGCAATGACCTCATGCCCCGCATCTAATCAGGAAGTTTCACCGCCTGAGTCCTTCCAAACCTAGGGGTTCCAGTGAGGGTCCTGTGGCCATTCAAAAAAGGAGGGCTACTGTCACATCTGTGTTCATTAAGGCCTCTGCAACATCCTCTATCCACAAAGTACGGCAGAGGATGCATTGTTAATCTCCCCTTGCTCTTCTAGTCTGAACACAGCCCTAGACATTCTGACTGTGTTAAATGTTAGTATCTGTCCATGATGCCAGGAAACTTGTCTAGATCTAGTGTGCATTTTATCTTGCCGTTTCTGGTTTATTGATCTTTTGGCTACCTTTTGACTCCTCTCTTGTACCTCTTTGCCTGCTCTGGTTTTCGGTCCATCATACTTTCCTTTACTGTTTGTCTGTTTTTGTCTGACTTTGCACGCACCTAAAGAAGGGACTGTCGCCCAGATGCCATCGGTCACTGGGTCGAGTTGGTAAGTATTCAGGGACAGACTTGGAGGCCTAGCTTAGGTCACACATGCTGTCTTCCTTCCCTGTTCACATGCCCTGGATAAGTCCAACAGTTTATTTCTTGGTTTGTTTTAGTTTATTAAAATGGTTGTCCGTTATGTCAGTATAGAGTCTACAGTCATTAGTGATTATATTTTCTTTCAACATAATTTAGTTTTCAACCTAGCTGAATCCTCCATTGGGAACAGTTTATACTCGGACCATGCCCTTTTTTACTGTGATCTCATTTTACCACAGAGCCCTCCCAGATCATTTTCATGGAAGCTCAGCGAGTCTGTTCTCTCAGATGTTTTGTGCTTTTCTAACCTTAAAAATTATACTAACAGTTTTCTGGAGGACCACATGTTAGATCTCACATTCCCCCAGATACAATAGCAATCATGGCTCCAGACCTAAAAGAGGAGCTGGGATAAAACTGTAAAGTTCTTTATCTAAATAAAATACCTGCTCTGGGAGAACCCCTTTAAGCAAGACACAAAATACTTCAGACACTTAAATGCAAATATGAGGACTTTCAGTGAATTTGCGTTAGTTCTTTTTATGAATAGAGTAATAAATCCGGTGGATTTTTGGCATGTGTTCATAGAGAAAAGATATAAGCCCTATGTGTCCCACCTGTTAAGTAATCATCAGATGAAGTAATACACTTACTTCAGAAATCCATTAATGTTTTCAAGAGTAAAACTACTCCCTATTCAATCTGCCACTCCCCCATGCAAAACGTATCCTTAACTCCCTATATTATTAATGACTTTTGTGGGACTGGTTCGCATCTGTATCAGAGATTCCATTCAGAATCTCTGTTACAGAGGTGAAACCAGACCGGTTTTACAGTATCCCTCTCTTTAAAATAGCACAGAATTCTGCACTATTTTCTTCCATCATTCCCGATGGAACTCGCGAAGGAGGTCCCAATCAGAACCTCCAACGCAAGTGTGAGGATTGTATTGTACACCATAGAGTATGATTTCATGCCCACAAAACTGGAAAAAGCCAGACAGTTATATTGCTAAATTCTGGAAAGTACTTATGGAGGATCTCATGACCTCTCTCCTCAACGCATTTAATACCATTTTATTTTCCCATCAGTTTTCACCTGATTTTCTACAAGCACATATCAACCCGATTTCTAAAAAGGGTAAGGATCCACAATTATGTGCAAGTTACAGACTTTACTCATCAATACAGATTTTAAGCGATTTATTATGCCGTTTTATTCTGTGGCAACCTCGACACTCCCTTCTATGGCGACATCCTTTGTTAACTTGACTTATAGTATTTGTGTGTTGGCTTATTGATTTCTTTCTTCTTATCATCTTATAATTCAAGCGCTCTCTCTTTTATGTCAAGATGTGATATTTTCACACCTGCATTTATTTATTTTTCTTTAATTTAGGAACCTGATGCTTATAAACGTTTCTAATATACTGTTAACTATATTGTGATACAATGATACCCTGTATCTACTATTAACCCTTTTGTGCTCATATATTGCATGTTTCTGTTAATCGAAATAGTACTAACCTGCTTTCTGTTATTTCCTTACCGTATTTTAGGTTAGTTATTGTTGAGTTTGTTGTCTTTGCTTAAATTACTTGTTACAATCTGTACATCGTTTATACATTTATTGAAATTTTAAACTGCTATATCCTTGTGTCCTGGAATTAAATTGTAAGAATTAGATTCCAGATTCTAATATATTATTTTAGTAATCTATTTAGAATAGATTTTAGTAAGCGCTTATTTCATTTTAAATGTCTAGACTGATGCAAGTTATTTATTACAGGTATCGCAACATTTTGGTAATTGAATATTTATTAAGTAACAATTTTTAGGAAATCCGGCTTGTAACCATATTTTTAATGAGTAAGTGGTGATTTGTCCAGTGGACCAGCCACTTGTATGTATAATGAGGAAATATGCATAATGCTGCATGAATCCATTAGTCACCCAGAATCTTTGCCAACACACATATAAAGTACATTATGATTTGAAGAGTTTAATACAAGTTAAAAGAACAGTATAGCTTAAAAAAGGGCTTTAGATGTAGTTACTTTGACATTCAATATTATAAACTTCCTGACCACAGTGAGCCTAGTGTTTCCCATTAAATTACATTGACCCCTTCCCACGGCACATTACCTTATAAATGAAAAGACAAAAAAACTATTTTATTTAATGGGTGCGATTGGCCACAGATTTATTAGATGTTACACAAGGTAGTCACCAACTTGTCACTATACTAGTTCACGAGGGTTGAACAGCCATACAAACTTCCCATCACTGAATCACCACGAGCTGTGTCTTAACAAAACTCCAATAACAAAACTCAAATAAACAGCACCAACCAACATGAATAAAAAGGTGGGTGGTTGAGAAGATGCTCACCCAGATTCCAGCAGACAAGAGGCCTTCCACCCATAGGGATGGATCTTAAATCTTCTCTAGTCCCAACCACTTGCCCCCTAACAACAAATCAAATTCCTGTGAGTTACCAAACCTCCTAACCCCTTTAATACCCCCCTTCACCTACAGTCAAAGTGCACCCCATCGATACAGTGCGGTCCCTAGGAGGATGGGGTGATATACTGGTATTTAACAATATTACAATATTGGAATTCATCAGAAATATTGCACTGTAGCAGCACAAGCATCATTGCTAGTAAAACTGATCTGCAAAGACCACTATGGAAATGAAAAATATCACAGAAGAGTATACTTATGTGTAGGTGACTGCTAATTGGCCACTGCCTAGCTTACCTAGACTTGTATAGGTTTAGAAAAACAAAGCTGCTTTGTTCTAAAAATGTTAGTGAGTTACAGTATCTCTGTAAAAAATGAGCGCAGCCCACACATTTTTTAAAATATTGTGTGATATCTTTCCATGGGACAACACTGAAGATATGACACTTTGATACAATATAAAGTAGTCAATTTACAGCTTTTATAACAATGTAAATTTGGTGTGCCCTTAAAATAACTTAACACACAGAAATCAATGTCTAAACCGCTGGCAAAAAAAACTGAGTACACCCATAAGTGAAAATAGGCAAATTTTGCCCAAAGTGTCAATATTTTGTGTGACCATCATTATTTTCAAGCACTGTCTTAACTCTCTTGGGTATTGAGTTCACTAGAGTTTCACAGGTCGTTACTGGAATCCTCTTTCACTCCTTCATCATCATTCATCATCATCATAAACATCACAGAGCTGGTGGATGTTAGAGACCTTGCACTCCTCCACCTTCCATTTGAGGATACCCCACAGATGCTCAATAGGGTTTAGGTAGACATGCCTGGCCACTCCTGCACCTCTACCCTTATTTTCATTAGCAAGGCAGTGGCCGTTATTTAGCACAGAGGCGTGTTTTGGGTCGTTATAATGATGAAATACTGCCCTACGGCCCAGTATCTGAAGGTAAGGGATCATGCTCTGCTTCAGTATCTGACAGTACATGTTGGCATTCACTGTTCTCTCAATTAACTGTAGCTCCCCACAGCCAGCAGCACTCATGCATCCCCAAACCATGACACTCCCACCATCATGCTTGACTGTAGGCAAGACACACTTGACTTTGTACTCCTCACCTGGTTGTCACCACATGCGCTGGACACCATCTGAACCAAAAAAGGTTATCTTGGTCTCAGACCACAGAACATGGTTCCAGTAATCTGTGTCCTTACTCTGCTTATCTTCAGCAAACTGTCTGCGGGCTTTCTTTTGCATCATCTTTAGAAGAAGCTTCCTTCTGTGATGACAACCATTCAGACCAATTTGATGCAGTGTGTGATGTATGGTCTAAGCAGTGACAGGCTAACCCTCCACCCCCTTATTCTCTGCAACAATGCTGGCCTCACTCTTACACCTATTTTGAAAAGACAATATGACGCTAACCACGTGCACTCAACTTTTTTGGTCACCCATGGCAAGGCCTGTTCTGAGTGGAACCTGTCTTGTTAAACCACTGTATGGTCGTGGTCACCATGCTGCAGCTGAGTTTCAAGGAATTGGCAATCTTCTTATAGCTTAGGCCATATTTACGTAGAGCAACAATTCTTTTTCCAGAGCCTCAGACAGTTCCTTTTCATGAGGTGCGATGGTGAACTTCCAGTGATCAGTATGAGAGAGTATAAAAGTATAAGAGTATAGGAGCTATAACATCAAATTTACCACAACTGCTCCCCATTCACACCTGAAACCTTGTAACTCTAACGAGTCACATGACAGTGTGGAGGGACCATTTTCATTTAGAGGTGTACTCACTTTTGTTGCCAGCAGATTAGTTATTGATAGCTGTGTGTTGAATTATTTTGAGGGCACACCAAATTTACACTGTTATACAAGCTGTAAACTGACTACTTTACAATTTATCAAAGTATTAAATCTTCAGTGAAAAAAGTATGATACAATATTTACCAAAATATGAGGGGTGTACTCACTTTTGTGAGCTACTATAGGTCTTTGCTGAGTGAAGGAGGGGGAGTGCGGTTGCTCAGTTATCCGATATGCTGCACAGCTATACCATCTGTCTAGTCTTCACTCTTGATCCAGCTTGCAGCAGCTAGTGAGAAAAAAAATCAACTAGCATGTTTCTCAACATTAAGCTAATAAAAGAGGGACACATTAAGATATGCCTCTAACCACATCCAAGCAAGACACCACATCAGGACACACCTATAGCTATGTGCAAACACATGAAATCACATCCAGTCACATTTCTAACCACTCCTGAACACATGATTCCCATCCAGCCACAGCTCTAACCATGCCCAGGCACACCCAATCATACCTAGTTTCCTAGTAAACCAGTGTGAAAGCAAAAGTGACTTTGGCAGAGTCTATAAAGATGTATAGACAAGTAATGGATTTGATACAAATGAATATCAACAAATAGCTATAAAACAATGCACAATGTATGATGATATACTTCTAAATGATAGTCATACAGTTACCAAGTAATGCCCATATACAAGGGCTAAATATTACCACCATATTGTTATTAAACGGAACCTATTACATTTAGGCCAAAATTATGAATAATATTACTACAGAAAGGCCAAATAATATTGCAACAACATGACCACATATAACCACCACATTGTGAATAAATTATACTGCCATACTGTTTCAAAATATAACCTATTACACTAAGACCAAAGAAGTTGGTGCACGTGCTCAGTATCATGTCCAGATATTGTCGTTTCAAAATAGACGTATGAGTGCTGTCAGCATTGCTGAAGAGGGGTGAGGAGTCAGTCTGTCAGTGATCAGAACATACAGTACATTGCACACTCCATCAAATTGGTCAGCATGACTGTCATCCCTGAAGGAAGCCTCTGGGAAAGATGATGCACAAGAAAGCTCCAAACAGTTTGCTGAAGACAAGCAAACTAAGAACATGGATTACTCAAACCATGTCCTGTGGTCTGATGAGACCAAGATAAACTTATTTGGTTCACATGTTGTCAAGCATATGTGGCTCTGTGATGTCTTCATGGAGGAGTGGAAGAGGATTCCAATGGCAGCCTGTGATGCTCTAGTGAACTCCATGCCCAAGAGAGTTAAGGCAGTTTTGTCTCGGAATTAGTTACACAAACATAAGGCTGGCTCCCCCAGCTTCCAATGCACCTGGCGCCCTGGTCAGTTGACTGCCATGCATGCCCCATGAAATGGCCCTTCCCACTGCAATAAATGGTGTTGTCTGTGGAATGACATTTCAACTTTGGTAAAACAAATGTTGGGTAAATTTAATAATTTGCCAATTTAATACCAAAGTCTCCTCTCAATAACCCAGTATGAAAAAACTCAGATCAACTCTTTGCCTCCCAACAACATATCAATAATATAGAAAACAGGAATAGGAGGAACAACCTCCTTATCTGAGAACTTCCAGAGCCTTTTGCCACCTCTGGCCTCTTTGTCATTCTGTTTTCTATCTCCAGTTTGCTATTAGGATTTCTACCAAATACCCATACTGAAACTGATGGGGCAAATAGTGCCCTATGACTAACTCATATCACTATCATAATTGCTTCTTTTTATGGCAAGAAAAGATCCACTAAAAGTCTGGAAAAAATGGAATCTCAATTACAAGTCCAACTTTTAGGAACTGGTGCTCAAACCATTTTTAACTATATACAGTAAATAGTAAAAAGATTACAACTGAAAATGTTGTCCCTTTGAAAAATAATGAGGGAGATATTGTAGAGGATGATGAGGAGAAAACAAACCTACTAAACATTTTTTTCTCCACCGTATTTACTGAGGAAAATTACCTTCCTGTTGATGGGCAGAGGGATGATGTAAACTCCACCTTAAATGTTTTTGCAAGGTTATGCACATGGGACAGAAAAATCCATTCCATGATTACTTGTTAAACATAAAAACATTGGGAAAAAGTGACATGGAGAAGGACTTGGGAATCCTAGTGGACAGTAAACTTAATTGCAGCAGCAAGAGTCAGGCAGGAGCTTCCAAGGCAAATATGATCATGGGGTGTATTTAAAAGGGCATAGATGCCCACAATGGGAATATTATTCTCCCATTCTACAAATCCCTGTTAAGACCAGACATGGAATATTGTGTACAGTTTTGGGCACCAGTACACAGGAAAGTCATTATAGAGCTTAAACAGGTTCAAATGCGGGCAACAAAAATAATAAAAGGACTGGGTGGACTGAAATACCCAGAAAGATTAGCAAGATTAGGGTTATTTAGTTTAGAGAAAAGACAGCCTTGGGGTAACATGCTCAAAATGTTTAAATATATTAAAGGTCAATATAGAGATTTCTCTCAAGATCTATTTATACAGAGGATTGTGTCACGGCTGGCCCCTCTCCCCGCGGTGCGGGCGACGGGCGCAGCCGTGACTCGCTCGCGTCCCCGGCTGCGGGGACGAGTGGCGCCGCTGTCCGCATGTTAGACAGCGGGCGCACTCGCCCCCCTGGGAGCTCTAACTTACCCGGCCACGCTCCTGTCTCCGTGCACATCCTGGCCGGCTGCTGTGCGCGCTACCGCCCTCTAGGGCGTGCACGCGGCAGCTCCCAGAAATTTAAAGGGACAGTACGCCGATAATTGGTTTAGCCGGCTGCTGACCCTATATAACCGCTCCGCCCCCGGCCTGCCCTTGCCGGATCTATTTGTGCCCTGTGCCATAGAGAAAGCGTTACCTTGTGCGTTCCTGACCTTTCCGTGTTTCTGACCCCCAGCTACGTCCTCTGACCTCGAACCTCTGCCGCCTGCCCTGACCTTTATTGCCTGTCCACGACTACATCTACGTTTTACGATTTGGTACCACGCTCACCCTTGGCTGCCATCGCAAGCAAGTCACGCCAGTGGAAGCAACCTGGTAGTTTCCCGCCGCAGCAAGTCCATCCCGCTTTGCGGCGGGCTCTGGTGAAAACCGGGTGCTACTTAGACTCCGCTCCCTGGTACGGCTTACACCATCGCTTGCGGTGGTCCAGAGGATCCACTACCGTAACAGTTAGATCCGCCATAGATCCCGCCAAGGTGCCTCTGCCCAGTGTCGCGGATCTGTCTTCCGTAGTCGCTCAGCAGTCGCAACAGATTGCTCAACAGGTCGAACAGCTGAATCAGCTCACTACTACGATGCAGCAGTTCCTCGCCGTCCAGCAGCAGCCGCAAACGCCACCCGTGGCGGCCTCTCCCCCAGGAGTCCCGGCAGCGTCCGTGGGTCCCAAGCTCAAGCTCTCGTTATCTTCCAAGTATGATGGGGACCCAAAACCTCGGGAAAGGGGATTCATCCCCCAAAGTGCTCCTTTGCACATCGAGGGGCTTGGCCAAAACCCAAATTTTTTGACCGAGCGTTTAAGGGGGGCGTTTGTCGTTAGTTCCTCCCCCGGGAAAGGGCCCCTGGCTTGGGCATGCCTCTCTGGGACAGGAATGTTCCTATCAGGGGAAAATGATTGCAGGTCCCCTTAAAATGATTTCCCGGGAGCTTTTTGGGGAAAACCGGCACGGGTTTGTCAAGCCAAAAACAGGCCACTCCTAAACCTCCTTTCAGGGAGAATCGGGGTCGAGCCTATGCCCTTTCCAGTTCCCGGCCGGGCCTCGGGATTTTAACCCTTTAAAAGGGATGCCGCCCTCTGCCCCACTTTTTAAGAACCCCTATCCAGACGGGCCCAAGGGAGTACTGGCAGAAAGGGGAATCTGCTTTTCCTTCTCTTAGTGACTCTTTTCACTTGGCTCCCCGTATAGACATACCTTCCCCGGGGAAGGGGGAAATCCCCCATGAACGAAACCCGGGTTGGGGAACTCCACCCCCTGGCCGTTTGGCCCCTTTGGGCCTTTTCCCCCCAAGCCCCCTGGGGAAGAAACTTATGCAAGGGGAACCAATTCGCTTTTTCCCTAACAAGGGGTGTCCCCCCCCCGGCCGTGGGAGAACTTCTGCCCCCTATTGTGGGGGCTCGGGCCATTTTTCCGAAGAAACCTGCCCTCGCCCCCCCTAAGCGTTGGGGAAAAACTCCCGCCCCTTGGACACTTTTGGAAGGGGGCCCCCTGGGTTTGCTACCTTTTCCTTTCTCCACTTTCGGCTACGCCAGTAGGGGTAAAGACCAACACGGATTCTCGTTCCGGGTTTCCCGGGGCTTTTTTGGACTCCGGGTCTCCCGGGAACTTCCACCACACGCCCTTTGGGTTTTTGGTCCTTTTATCTTTCTGCCGAACGGTCCCCCGGGAAAAGCCTCTCGTGATTCTTCTGTCGGGTGAGCTCGGAAAAAAGAACCCTTTTAACGTAAAATTTTACCGAGCCGTTTCTTCCAAGGGGGTGGCCTTACAAAAGGAAAAAGGCCCCCCCCCTTTTCTACTTTAATGCCTCGTTCTTTCCTCACCCGAATAGGTTGGCACTTCCGGGGGGTTTGCAACCCCCTTGGCCCTAGGGCTAACTAAAGACAGGGAAGTTATGATTTGGGGTCAGGAGGCCAAAATCTCCCATGGGGGACACCTTGCCCGTGCTCCCCCTCCCCCGGCAGCCTCTTAAAAAGGGCCCCCTTGCCAAGGCCTCCCTGCGGGTTTCAGGACTTTGCGATGTCCTTTTCGGAGAAAAAAGGCTGAGTCGTGCCCCTCAGGGGCCCCTTTAGACTGCCCGTTTAAGACCTCCTCCCCGTACCAGCCCTCCTGGGGGTTAGGGTCTTTCCTTTTTTCGGAACCCAAAACCCCGGGGTCCCATGTCCCCTATATAAAAAGAAAATTTGCAAAAAGGGCTTTATCCGTAAGCCCTTTGTAAACTGCTGGTGCCGGGTTCTTTTTTCGTTCGGAAAAAAGGAGGATTCTTCGCCACTGTATCGTTTACCGGGGCTTTAAAAAAATTTAAACGGTAAAAAACCCGTAAACCTTCTGTTTAATCTCGGAACTTTTCGACCGGGGCCCCGGGGGTTGCCGGGAATCTTTTCTAAACTGGCTCAAAGGGGAAATTTTCTAATCGGACCCGGGAAAAAGGAGATGGGTGGAAGGGGGGGCCTTCAAAAATCGGGATGGGCATTTTCGGTTTTTGGGTTTGATGCCTTTTGGGTTTTGCAACGCCGGGCGTTTCCCAAAGGAGTTTGTCAATAAACACCTTTAGGGCCCTCTCTACACTTGTGTCATTGTCTAGGGGGAAATGACATCCTGATATTCTTTTCCGGATCCCGCCCCACCGCCTGCACGTTCCCCAAGTCTGAGATGGGAGATGGGCGAATTTTAAAAAATTCAATTCGGTAACTTCCGGTTTTTTCCGACAAAAATAAATTGGGTTTTCCCGAAAAAATTGGGAAAGGAATTTCCTTAAAAAAAAGAATTTTATTTCCAGGTGCACAAAACCCTGCAGGGTGCTTTTGGAAACGTTGTGCCTTCCCCCCTTAAATATCCCAGGGGGAGCTTGGTTTGGTTTTTTCATAAAAGGTTGGGTTTTGGTAGACCGCGAGGGATGCTCCCGCTTTAAATTGCTTAAACTAAAAAAAATTTCCTGGGAATTTAGGGGGCCCAAAAACTGAAAAAAAACTCAAGGGGAATGTGGGCCTTTGATTAAAGTCTTGCAGCAAAAAGCGGGAAAAAAAAACCCAAGCGAGAGTTTCAGGGGGCCCAACATTAGTGCAGAGTGTGGGGTGACGGGGGGCAGCCAACCGCATAGGGGGGTTCCAAGGGGGGCCCGGGGGGTTGGCACTTTGACGGGGGGTCGGGGGAAAGGGGGGCAAAAAACAGGACCCTAAAGGCCCAGAGTGGCACAAGGACTGTGAGTGGAGGTCACAACAGCGGGTAGAATCGGGGGGAAAATGTTCTGGAGGGGGAAAAAAACCAAAAGGGGAAAATTCTGGACTGGTTGGGGGGGGCCCAAAACACGGGGAAAGGTTTTGGGGGAAGGCACGGGAAGGGAAAACGGAAAGGGGACTGAACGGGGGGAAACTTTTTCCAGGGGCCCGGGGAAAAAAAGCACCCATGAGGTCACGGGAAAAGGTTTCAAAAAAAATTTCCCAAGTGTGGAAAAAGGTTTCCCCAGGGCTCAGCAGCCACAGAGGGGGGCCAAAAAGCTTTGGGAGGTCAAAAAGGGCACCCCTCCCCCCGGGGGGCCCCCCGCCCCAAATGCCCAATTTGGGGGCCGGGCAAACGGGGTTATTTTTTGTTTGGGAAAAACAGAAAGGCCGGGAACAATCAAAAGGTTTAGGGGTTCCAACAGCGGTACAGGTCAGGCGTGGCAATTACTTTCTGGAGGTGGCAAAACGTTTTAAAGGGCACTTTTGGGGCCCCAAAATGACACAGGTGGAGGGCAGGGGCAGGAGTCACAGCGCAGCATGGGGTTTCGGGAGGGGCACAATGACATTCTGGAGGGGGAAAAAAACAGGGGGAAACCCAAAAGGGTTGGAACAATGACGGAGACCCCGGGGGTTCAGGGCGGCTAGCAAAATTGGGTCAGGCATTTGGCCCCCAAAATGACAAAAAGTGGGGGGGGAAACTTGGAAGAGCACACTAGCAGTGGGGTCAGACAGGGCAAAATGAAAAATTCTGGAGGTGGCAAAAAAAAAGGAGTGGGGCCACAGAGTGGCCCAATGACAGAGATTTAAATTTTTTGCGGCGGCGGGGAAAAACAGAATGAGGGTCAGAGAGTGGCACAAGGGGACACAGTTTTTGGATTGTCACGGCGGCCGCGCATGAGGTCAGGAAAGTGGAAAAGGGCCACAGTTGTGGGGGAAACACGGGCGGGCAGCCAAAGCAGCAGAATGGGTTCGACGGGGCACAATGAACTGTGTGGTTGCCCACGGCACAGAAAACAGCTGGGGAAAAGCATGAGGCATGGGTGGCACAATGAAAGGGAGTGTTGAGGTGGGTGGAAAAATTCCCAGTCCTGGTAAAGATGGGGGTAGGCGAGGGGAAACTGTCAGCGAGGGTTGTGGCACCCGGGGGGTTTGGGGGCAAACAAAATAGTGGCTGGGGCAGGTTTTTTAACCCGACGGGACCCCTTAAGTCTTTGGGTTTTTGGGGAAAAACCCTGGCCGATCCACCCCTTGTTTCATTTTGAAAAAAGGGTCAGTGGGCCCACTTTTTCCCGGGGACAAAAGGGTTTCCCTTGGGGGTAACAATGGCCCCCCCCGGCATTTTAAACACCCGCTCTGACCCCAACACTACTGGGGGGCGGGGGAACAGTTCCCCACTGCAAAATCCCCAAGTTTGGGCCACACATCCTTTTTGGGCTCCCCAGTTTTCCCACCCGGATCTTCAAAAATAAAGGGTGACAGAGTGCTGTCCCAAGTAGGCCAAAACCCCTGTTGGTTCAGGGACTGCCCCCGGCCCTTTGCTGCGGCTGCTGCTGGCAAATGCCCCCCTCACTAGGCGGGTAAAGGGGAAGCTGCTCATCAGTGACTCCGGGACTTGGTTTTACTACTGATGGAGTGGTACTGCCCCTACCCCCCCCTTTCCCCCAAAGCGCCGCCCCCGTAGTAGTGAAGGTGGGGAAACCCCCCCCGGGTCAGACCGGGCGAGGAGGGACGATGGAACTTTGGCAGCGGCCAACTGTTTAAAGGGGTTTTTCCTTTTAGTATTGGGGTTTGTTCCCTCTAAATTTGCGGGGGGAAAAAAGGGGCCCTTCCCCATTTTTGGGATGGTAGCGGGGGGTCCAATAGGGTGGGACCCGGGATTTTCACCCCTCTGCCGGATGCTGTTATTCAGCTGTACAAGCCAGGCAAAAAAGCAGGGCTGGGGATCTGCACAAGGACTTGAGGGGCTCCCTGCCTCCATTTAAAAGTAAAATGCCACGGTGTTTTGGGGGGTCATCTGCCTCGCCCCTCTTTCCCTCTTAAACCCAACTCGCTCCTCCTCTCTTGTCAACCGGGGTTAGAAAATTTAAAACCCCATTTCCAGGACAATGCTTCTGCCCAATGTCCTCCTCCAAATCCTCCCCCTTCCCCTTTTTATGTCCCAACCGGCCCTTATGGGGCCCACGAGATGTGTCCCAGTCTCAGTCCCTGCCCGGGAAGATTTTTCAGATTTTTTTCCCAGGACATGAAAAAGGGGAATGCCCTTTAATTCTTCCGTAGTCCTGGGCAAATGACAAAAAAACCCGTGGGCCCCTGGGAAGGCTCAAAAAAGGCAGGTGTCACCCCCATGAGCTGCTCACGGTTTGAATCAAAGTTAACGGGGGGGTTTTCTTCGGGTTCCCGGGGTCATCAAAAAACGTTTTAAGGGCCCTTTTCTTTTTCCCATACAGTCGGTTTTCCCCAACCCATGTGCGGGGGCGGGTTTTGCGGTGGGGAAACCCTTCGCTAATTGAGTGTTTGGGGGGGAGGCCTTTTCTGCCGCTCCCCAAACCAAGGAGGGTTTTCCCGGGCCCCTTTGAAACAAAATGGATAAAGTGCAATAAAACATTTTCCCGGGCCTTTTTCGGGAATCTGCTAAAGATCGGGGGAAAAATTCGGGAACCCTTTTCCCAAACCCAGAAAGGAAAAACGTGCGCAAAAAAAGGGCCCCATGGACCATCTCCCCCTGGTCCCAAAGGGGGGGGCACCAGGTTCCCCCAAAAATTAGCCAAAAACCAGGGTTTTCCGTTTTAAAAATTTTGGGGCGCGGAAAAAGGGCCACACATCGATTTCTTGTGCATGTGGGAGAAAGTTCCCCCCCTTGTGACTTCTTTCCCGCCGGGAACCCCGGGGTGTAGAACTGCTTTGAAAAAGCGGGGTGCCCTAAAACATTTTGGTTTGGAGGGGGAAGTACTTGGGGGAAGGTTTGAATGGGGGTAATGGTAAAAAGGAGGAGGAGGCGGGGACATTGGGGGGTTTGCAGCATTTTTGGGAAACGTGGAGGAGAAAGCGGCGTCTCCTGCCCAAAAGTTGTTTGGTTTGGGTTTGGGCAGGAACCCACATTAAACCCGTGGCCGAAAAGGGAAACATGTACGGGGTTTTTGCCCTTGGGTTACAGCTCCAGACGCCCTTTGCTGCCTTTTGCCCCTTGGGAAAAAAAACCGAAAAGCTAAAGGGACGGGCCCAAGCTTCTGTTCTACTTATTTTTGAAGTGCTGGTACTCCCTTTTTTGGGAAAAAAAAATTACGGTTTGGGAAACCCTTTTCCTTCTCGGCTCGGCACAAGAATTAGTTTTTTTGAAGGGTGCGAGTCCCCCCTTTTTGGAAAGGGAGGGACTCCCCCAAAAAAAAACAATTTGGGGACAGGAGATTTTGTGTGCCCCTTTTGGAGGGTTTGGGGAAGTTTACTGTTTGTCTCTTTGCAATCGCCTCGCTAAAACGATGTTTGGCCCCCTTAAAATAGCGAGGCGCGGAGACCCGGGGCCCGGAAGAGGGAAATGTTCAAAGAGAAAAAACCCTCCCTTCTGAAGAGGTGGTGGAGCCTTGATGGCTGCAATGGCATGGGGGGCCCGGGCGTTTGTGTGCTGTTGCTGGGCGGCGGGAAGGGCCACCACATCGGAGCCAGGGTTTCTCCCGGGGCCCCCGGTTTGGTGACGTGTTGTGTTGAGCGGGGCCCCGGGGGTCCCAAAAATTTTTAGCTCCCGGGCCCCACGTTTCCCTTTTTTCTGTTTAACAGATTTTTAACATATACCCATATTCGGCTCCTCCGGGGTCTTAGCAAAAAAAACCCCACAGGGCTGAGTATCGGTTTTTTCCCGGCCAACGCTCCGCATGAGTGACTTTTTGCCGCCGCTGCCCGCTGGCCCCTGTGCCCACTACTTTTTTTGGACCTGAAAAGGGGGTTTTTTTTTCCCCGGGGCCCCTTGGCTCTCCGCCCCTAAACCTGCTTGCTTCCCTGCGGGATTTCACGGCCCACCCCGCCCCACTTGCTGGCGGGCCCCTCCCTCCCTGACAGCAAGCTGCCCGCCCTTTTTTTTCCTGAGGGATGATGAACCCCTTCCTAAACCGGGCCCCAAAAGTGGGGTTTGGGCCCAAATCATTTCTTTCTTTTTGTTTTTTCATGGGCATGCTGTCCCCCTCCCCGGTTTTGGGTTTATGCCGGGCTGACCTCTCCCCAAAATGAACCCCCCATGCCACTCCACATTATACTTTCCCCCCTTACTGCAAAAAGCGGGGGGTTTTTGGCCCCTTTTTCCCCGCGGGCCAAGTAGTGCTGACTGCCCCCCTTTCAAATTGCCCTTTTCCTTTCGCTATTTTTGGGGGGCTGACCCCCAGTCCACATTTGGTTAGATCTCTGGCTGAGGAAAAACCCGGATGGGAAGGGGGGCTGGGGGCCAGGGGGAGGGCCGCGGGCCCCGCCCCCGGGCCCCAGGGAAAACCCTAGGGTTGTGTCTAAATTTTCCCCCCCCCGACTTTGGTTTTGGGGTTGTCTTTTGTCATTTGGGAGGAAGAGGATGCCCTAGTAAAACCAATCAAAAACCCCTTGGGTTGCGGGAAAAAACCCCAAGGGCCCGCTAGAGGGACAGGGGCCCAGTTGTGGCCCTCACCGGGGTAAACCCCCTGCTGCGACGCCCCTTTTGCTGTGCTGGGGCCTGGGCTGTTCCGGGGAATGTTTGGGGCCCACTCCCACTGAAGGTGGGGAGCCTCCACCTCTCTGTTGCCCATACTGTTTGTTCAAAAAATGTCCCAGACACTGTTTGATGATGACATCTGTATATGAAAAATTTTACACCCTTTTTTTGACTCCAAATGAATTCAGAAAACAAGCTTGGGAAACCCCTTTGGGGTAAAAATTGCGAAAAACCAAAAGGGCCGGGGAAAAATTTACTGTATGGGTCTTTTAAAAACACTTTTGTGTTTTACAAATGAAAAAGCCAAAAAGGCTTAATTAACCTTAGAAATGAATTAGGTACGGGAAAAAAGGGTATATTTTTTGGGCGTTAAAAAAAGGGGGTTTTTAATTTCTGTCAGCGCCACCAGCAAAAAAAAGTTTAAATTTAAACCCTGGATGAAAATTTGCCTAAAAAATTTGAGCCGCAAAACTGGGTATTTTTTGTAGGTGTTACAATTGCGTGTTTTCTTCGCCACACAAAAAAGAGATAAAAAAAGTTGAAATTTAAAACCTTTTTGTTGTAAATTTAGGTTTAAAGGGAAAAAAAAAGGTAAAATATTTTGGCTTTTAAAAAAAAGAGGTTTCTTGGGGGTCAGCACCCCAGCAAAACAAGCTTTTTAACCCCGGGATTTTTTAAATGCGCAATAGAATTAAGCAGCCAAAAATAAAAGGGGATTTGTATTGTAAAACGCTTGTTTCTTTAAAGGGAATAAAACAGGAACTGGTTTTAGCCCCACTTGGATATTAAATTGTTAGGGCAGCTGCAGGGGCCCGCACACTGGTTTTTCAGATTCAATCCCAAAAAAAAATTTAAAAATAAAACCCATTAAGAGAACCAGTCTCTGAGAAAAGCTGAGGAAACCCCCAGAAATCCCCTTTTAAAAAAATCAATTCTTCAGAAAGGGGAGTACCCAGCCGCGGCAGCCCTTCCCTGATAGTACGTGGAGGGGTATGAGCCCCCGGGTTTGCCCCCGGGACTTATATGTCCCGGTGACGTCACAAAATTTCCCGCCGGTCTCGGGTTTGGCTTAACCTTGCACATGTCTGCGGGGCTATGCCCTTTTTCCCCCCAAAGGTAGGGCTTTGCCCATTGCGCCATGTGCGGGGCAACCCATTTTATAAATCAAAAAAAAACCCCTTCGTTCACCCAAAGTCCCCCAAAGTTGACTTCGTTCCAAACCCGATTTTTCCTGAAAAATTCTAAAAGAATTCCCCTTCGTTGGAATCAATTCGCCCATCTCTAACTGAGGGCTCCTTAGTAACCATTGTACCCCAAACTGGAGAAATGCCTATTTTCAGACCAGTTTACCGTTCCTGGGCTCTGTCTCGGATAAAGGGCTGCGTATGGATCCAGCTAAATTATCTGCTGTTCTGCAGTGGCCCGCCCTGTTGGCCTCCGGCTATTAACGTTTCCCGGGGTTTGCCAATTATTTAGGAATTTATTCCCCATTTTTTCCCCACGGTTGCCCAAAGGTGGCGCTTACCAAAAAAAAGCCAAAACCAGACTCTGGTTCCCCCGCGGTTGGAAAAACGTTTACAGAATAAAATTGCTTTTGCCTCTGCTCCCTTTTTGTCCGCCCGTCCAGAGAAGCCCTTAAATTGAGGTGGATGCCCCATCCAAGGGGCAAAGGGGCGGTCCTTTTGCAAAAGGAACCCAGGGGCAAGTTCCCCCGCCGAAATTTTTTTTTTTCCAAGATGTTCTCCCGGCGGAGAAGAATTACGCTTCGGGGACCGTGAATTGTTGGCCATCAAGCTGGCACTGGAGGAGTGGCGCCATCTTCTAGAAGGGCCTCGTGATCCCATTGACATATATACAGACCATAAAAACCTCCAGTATCTCCAATCTGCGCAACGTCTCAATCCCCGGGAAAGCTAGATGGTCTCTGTTCTTTTCTCGCTTCAAACTTCGAATTTCACTTCTGCCCGGCAGACAAGAACATCAATTTGCGTTTTTCCGTGCTTCTGATACTTTTGGCGAAGAAACCAGGTCCCCCCATAAAATACCCCTGAACGCTTGATCCACGCTGCCCCACTGGACCTCCACCAGTTGCCCCCGGGCAAGACATATGTACGCCCGGCGCTCCATAAGAGAATCCTCAAATGGGGGCAGTGCTCTCGTATGGCAGGTCATCCTGGGGCTCGGAAGACATACCAACTGATCTCCCAGTTCTATTGGTGGCCTACGCTTGCTAAGGATTCTAAAGAATTTTGTGGAAGCCTGTGTTATCTGTGCCTGTAACAAGTCTCCTCGGCAGAGCCCATCTGGTTTACTTCTGCCCCTGCCGACTCCTGATTCCCCATGGTCTCAAATATCCATGGATTTCATCACCAACCTCCCACTTTCTGCGGGTAATACTATAATCTGGGTGGTCGCGGACCGCTTTTCTAAAATGGCCCATTTTGTCCGTTGCCTTGGGTTTTCCACGGCACCACAGTCGCCACTCTCTTCTTTGAACATATTTTTCGTCTAAAAACCCGGTCTCTCCGTTACACATAGTCTCGGACCGGGAGTCCAGTTTATTTCCC
This sequence comes from Phyllomedusa bahiana, assembly GCA_025379985.1. Classification (NCBI taxonomy): domain Eukaryota; kingdom Metazoa; phylum Chordata; class Amphibia; order Anura; family Hylidae; genus Phyllomedusa; species Phyllomedusa bahiana. Next base: position 3,488 of record JAODAL010051767.1, on the reverse strand, counting down.
CGGGTTTTTTCGGGCCCTCTGCTCTTGTCTCAAGTGAAGCTGGACTTTTTCCTTGGCCTATCATCCTCAGTCCAACAGCCAGGTAGAAGGATTAACCAGATCCTTGGCACATAATTTTCGCCACTTGTTTCGGGTCGAAAAAGACAATTGGGCAAGTTTGTTACCATGGGTGGAGTTTTCTTATAATTCTTTGGACCCAGACTCGACGGGCTCTTCACCTTTCTACATGGTCTATGGGTTACATCCCCGCCCACCACTCCCCCAGCCTACATCTTCCGAAGTGCCTGCGGTAGACTCCCAGGTCCAGGATATGTCGGCCATTTGGGAGCAGACTCGCCAGTCCTTGCAGCACGCTGTTGATCGCATGAAGAGCCAGGCGGACAAAAAGAGAAGATCTCCGCCGACCTTCATTCCGGGAGACAAAGTATGGCTTTCCACTAAGTACATCCGGCTTAAGATTCCTAGCTACAAGCTGGGTCCACGCTTCTTGGGTCCATTTGAGGTCTTAGGACGAATTAACCCTGTGGCCTATAAGCTCCGGCTCCCTCCTTCTATGCGCATGCCGAATTCCTTCCATGTCTCCCTACTGAAGCCTGTGGTCCTTAACCGCTTCTCTCGAAAGGTCGCCTCGCCCACCCCTGAGGCGGAGGCCTCCAATGTGTTCACAGTAAAAGAGATTCTGGCTATGAAAACTATCAGAGGGAGGCGACATTTTCTTATCGACTGGGAGGGATTCGGGCCGGAGGAGAGATCCTGGGAGCCGGAGGACAACATCTTGGACCGTGATTTAGTTTTAAGATTTCTTCGTTCCCGAAGGCGGGGGCGCCTTATGGGGGAGGGGGGGTACTGTCATGGCTGGCCCCTCTCCCCGCGGTGCGGGCAACGGGCGCAGCCGTGACTCGCTTGCGTCCCCGGCCGCGGGCCTGCCCTGACCTTGATCGTTGATCCAGTGATTTACTCTGGTTGCCAGATTGGATTTCCTAAAAAAGAGGACAATTGGCTTCTTCCTCATGAAGGTTTTTGCCTTCCTACTGCTAATCAACATTATATGAATCAATATGTGCTGATGAAATGGTTGGTCAATGTCTGATCTTTTTTCGGGTCGTTTAGAAAAACTATAGGGCTCAACCATGTATGAAAACTGTCTAGTTCTAAAACTCTCTTTGTTGCCCATAGCAACCAATCAGAGCTCCCCTGTCATTTCATATAGTGCTCTGGAAGAATGAGAGGGGCACTCTGATTGGTCGCTATGGGAAAAAAGTGAATTTTAGACTTAGACAGTTTTCATACATGTGGCCCTATGTGACTATGTAGTTATGTAATGTCCTCAGGACATTTCATATACATTGGTTTTCCTTTAGCTCTTCATGTACACAATAAAGGTTAAAGTTTAGTTTTAAAGTTAGTTTTAAAGTCACTGGATGACCTTAAGAACTCCTTATAAGGTCTATATATTCAAGCTACCACTTTACCACCTTGGTGAAAAATGTCAACATTCCTGGCAAGAGGTTCCCAACACAAACCCCCTCTTGTTGTTACGTCAATCTAAAGACCTTTCCAGCTCAAAGCCCCTTACCATAGAGGCTTTGCTTCTCAAACTTTTAGGCCTTACACTTCTGTTGATACCACTAAAATCAAGACTTGCTTATAAACATGTTGGACTGGCATTCTGCTGTTGGCGCACTGGAGAATTTCCCTCTCGTCTTCACTGGCTTGCTTTTATTTGAAGATCTGTACTGTTTTTCCTTATTAATTAGTCTTGGGAATGTAGTATAGCAGCTCAGTAAACACTTTATTATGGGGATTTATTCTCCTACATGCTGACCTATGGTGAACCTCCTTTCCTCTCCCCAAAGCATAGTTTGGATAAACTTTTTGGTCCACTTGAGGGCTTCTATTTTACTTATACACTGACAAAAAATGTAACAATGTTTTGAACTTTTCACTTTAAGTGCTTCTGGTCTGTAATCACCCATTATGTAATACTATATAATTTTTGGTCCTTTATTTGTTAGTTGGAATTTATGCTTACTTGCTTTACTTACACACTGTGGGGGTAATTATATTTGCTTTACATATTAATGTATTGTTTCTACTAACATTATAACATTGTGTATTTACTTACATTGGGGCTTACTTTCCAGCAGTTATTCTTCAGTTATCCAGCACCGTCTTTTTATTGACTTTTGTGTATTGTTATATTTGTTTAATAAAATATATTTTGTAATTTTTATTTGGGTTAGTGTTTTTGTGTTTGGCGTTGTGGGTTATATACCACTTCCCCTTTTGTTTTCGTTGATTTATCGGCCCTATTTTCATTGAGGGTTATCTTGTTTCTCTTTTAGGGGAAAACTTCTTCATGGCTGTTCCTCGATTCGAACCAGAGACCTTTCACTTGGAAATCAACCTATTAACACACTGAGCCATTAGAGAATATAACAACTGGTTGTAATTTTGCAGTATACAAGAAGAAAAAGATTTTTCCACCACCAGGGGCAAAACAGTAACAATGCAGTTACATGACAAGAATCTGCATAACTAAGAATATGCCACATAGTTGCAAGTGAGAATCTATGTATGGGGTAGCCAAGATGATTGTCTATAAAATGATGGGAGTCTCATGTTCAAATCTGTAGTAGATGGTGAGGTATGGAGCCTGAAAGTCACACGTTCAAAACATTGTTACACCTTTGGTTGTCAGTGTATATTTAGAACTTGCTGCAGTTTTGACCTTACCGCTGTTTTGTTTACTATATTTGTTTTCTCCCTCTTCTTTTCTTGCTTTTTCTTCTTCCGTTTTCCTAAATCAGACAGTATAAGGCCTTTTTCTAAGGTTGTCTTAGGTGCTGCAACTTTTCAATTTTCATATGCCCAAGAAACAAGCTCAGGTATTGCATTAACCATTGCTGTAAGTTATAGAATGTGAGCCAGATTTATCAATACTGTTGAGTACTTAGTTTAATGTTAGACTAGAAAGTCTAACATAGTTACATAGTTACATAGTTAGTACGGTTGAAAGAAGACACGTGTCCATCAAGTTCAACCAAGAGTGGGGAAAATGTGGGTGAGGGAAAAGAGACAAAGGATTTAGCCCAGCCTCAAACCCCTGGTTTTAAAGCCCTGGAACCCACAAGGCAAGAACCCCAAACTTTGGGCCCGGGAGACCCTTTTCTCTGACCCCAGAGCCTCCACCAGCCAGAATCCAGAATTTTACATAGCTACGTACGCATTAATATTCTTTAGTTCCAGGTAGGTATCTAAGCCTTTCTTGAAACTCTCCACTGTTCCTGCTGTGACCAGCTCCTCAGGCAGGCTATTCCACAAGATTCACAGTCTTACAGTGGGAAAAACGCTCTTCTCCTCGGAGATTTTAATCCTTTTTTCTCTAGTCGAAGGGAATGTCCCCTTTTCTTTTGAGGGGGGTTCACTTGAAATAATTTTTCCCCAAAACTTTCTGTAGGGACCCTTTAAAATTTTTTATATAAATT
>JAODAL010051766.1:0-26469 GCA_025379985.1 Phyllomedusa bahiana | reverse complement strand
AAGGGGGAAAAAACCTACCAGAATGGCCCTCCATAGGTTTTACCGTTCAAACTCCCTGTGCCAAAAATGAGGGCCCTATAGTTGGCTGGGGGCACTTTCAATGTTTTAGTGTGCAGAGCCTGTGGATAACTGCTATCCACCACTATATAGTTACTGTATGGTGATAATAGTGATCTTAGTGTAACAGTTTATATTCAGTAACAATACAATAGTATTATTTTGACCATTTATGGGGGTGATATGTGGTCATTATGTGGTGGTATTATTAGATGCTTGTATATTGTTATTATTGATATTAATGGCCTAGATATATTGATTTTGTCAGTAACGGTATAGTAGTATTAGTCACTATATGGTAATGACATGTGGGGTATTATTTGGTCCTTGTATATTGTTGCTATTGGTAATAGTCGTAATATATCTTGGTATACTGGTCTGGTCAGTAATATTTTGGTGGTATTGGTCACTATATAATCACTACTATATAGTCACCACAGTATAATGTGGCTCTTTACTGACCCGCAGAATATAGATAACAATCTCTTTAAATAGAAATAATTTTCCGCAGTAGTCCACAGCCATTGTCTTGGTTTGAGGACCAAGCTGAAGTTTTGAACCAAGGCTCCAGAGTTTTTAGCTATTCCTGCCAAGATCCCTAAAACAAATGTCTTCAAAAAGGTGACTGGTTTAGCTCTGATATGATAATGAATATGCATATTGTTTCCTTTGGAGCATTGCCTGAAAAATAAGTCTTCATAACACTGTTCTTTTCAATAAGAATCATTACCTCTCAGCTGCATTTTAGTATAACTGACAATGAACACATGACAAGAAGGAAAGTATATTTGTCATTAAAGGGGTTGTACCTCTTATCTACAATAGGAAATCCATTCAGTGGGAGAATCCATACCATCTCTCTGTTCAAAAGGGAGAAGTTTTGAGGCTCTTTCTCGAGAAAGGTAGGCAACTTATACCTATTAGACATTGATGGCATATCCTCTCGATATGCCATCAATGTATATAGTGGGACTACCCCTTTAAGTTCTTCAGATAACAATTTCAAAGCACTGTAGTTGTCATGCTTCTTGAGTAGACCATACTTTTCATTCTACTGTTGATAATTGTGTGAGCTGTTTAAACTAACAATAAGAACTTCAGGGTAAATTTATATGAGATGGAAGTCAGAAATATTTTGTATTTTACCTTATGCATATAAAACCCACAGTGGAATACAGCAGTAGGCAAGTGAAGAGCTACATTACACACTGATGACCGCTTCATTGTAAACAATGCCCTACAGAACCGGATGATGGATGCCACACAACTCCAGGCAGGTTTAAGGGAGGTGAGCGGTAGCCAAGTGTCATGTCAGACCATTCGTAACCATTTACATCAGCGTGTACATAGACATAGGAGGGCTTTTATTTTGCGTGCCAAGACATACTTTCTAAAGGTGCCATTAAGGCTAGCTCCACACAGCAATTTGAAAATGCTGCACAGAATCCGACAGCATTTTCAAATTGCACCACCGTTTTATTGCTTGTTTTTTGTGCAAAAAACGGCGGTTGGATTTCAGATTCCTGGCAGCCCAGCATATTGTGCCTGTGGGAATCCAACATTGGTCCAGCGGAATATAGAACATGTTCTATATTCCGCTGATTGTTTTTTGTTTTAGGACAGGTATAGACTACAGCACAGATTTTCTATTGAAGTCTACAGAGCATAGAATTCAAAACTCTGAAAAAAATGAAAAAAAAAAAAAACCCCTGTGCTATGTAGACCTATCCTAACTGTACCATAGAGTACACTGAGAAACCAAACAAAATTCTAAGTGGGGTGAAATGTGAAAAAGTACTTGCACCATGTATGCGATGAGCTTGTTTTTATAGTGTTTACTCTTCGGTATAAATGATGTGTTATCTGTATTCTGCAGGTTGAAATGATTGCAGCAATAACAGATATGTAGGGGTTTAACTATATTTCAGTACTGTAAAAAAATGCAAACATTCTCTATTTCTTAAAATTGTGCTGCAGCGCCATTTATCGCGATAACTAACTTTTTTGTTCTTTCAGCTATGCACCCGAGTGAGGGCACATTTTTTGCAGGCTGTAGTGTGAAACTGGATCCTAAGGAGGGTGGCAATTTTTTCAGAACGTCCTAGTAGACGGATGCCATGTACCAAGAAGGACTGCCAGGAGCTGGGACATGTGGCGGCATGGTGCCCTATGCTAGGAAAGCCCATGGACTGTGACTTTGGGAGGCGCAGATCTTATTTTGCCAGGCCGGCGTACATCGCCCAATTGGACAGTATCAATGAACGGCAAGTGTGTCCAGTTCGCATTGGAAGCAATTCAGTGAAAGTTCTGATAGACTCTGGGAGTCTGGTGATCTTAGTCAATGTCAGTTTAGTGGACTCTGGTAAATTCCAGACCCGCTGCCTGGGGGTGGTGTGTATACATGGGGATACTAAGGACTACCCTGTGGCAGTAGTTACAGTGGAGACTCCATGTGGGACTGTGAACCATGAAGTCAGGGTTGTAAATAATTTAACATACCCAGTGATAATAGGCTGTAATTTTCCCCTATTTTGGAATATTTGGAAAAATAAGCGGGCTAAGGAGAAAAAGAAAACTCAAAATGTAAAAAAATTTGTGTGATACTGTAAATAATGGTACACTGGTACCAGAGGGAGCAGACAGCTTTCCTCTTCATTAGAGGTCCTAGCTGGGGATACAGAGGAAAATTCCCCAGACATTGAGTTTTCCAGCTTGCAGGTTGCCAGAGGGAACTTTGGTACAGAGCAGATAAGGGATCCCAAATTAGAAAGCGCCTGGAAGAGTGTAAAGGTCATAAATGGGGTTCAGCAAGAACCAGGTGTAGAGTTGGGGCACCTACATTTTGTGGTACATGATGATTTGCTTTATAGGGTGAAGAAAACCCAGACTGAGGTGGTAGAACAGCTGGTGGGCCCGCATTCACACATCCGCATGGTGCTGGAGCTGGGTCATTCCCATGTGCTGGGAGAACACCTTGGGTGGAAAAAACCAAGGAGCGGATTGAGTGGAATATTTACTGGCCAAGGATATATAAGGCAGTAGAGGAGTTCTGTCAGTCATGTCCAGAATGTCAAATTAATTCCCCCGGCCCCACTTTCATAACCCGCTGGTTCCACTGCCAATAATCGAGGTACCGTTCAAGTGTATCGCCATGGATTTGGTTGGGCCACTCCCCAAGTCTGCCCGGGGTCACCAGCACATTTTGGTAATCCTGGATTATGCTACCCAGTACCCGTAAGCCATTCCCTCAGGAACACCTCCTCTAAGGTGATTGCCAAAGAACTTTTCAATATGTTCACCAGGACAGGGATACCCAAAGAAATCCTCACTGACCAGGGGACCCTCTTCATGGTGAAAGTAACAAAAGAGCTGTGTTGCCTCCTACAAATTACACAGCTGTGCACCTCGGTGTATCATCCCCAGATGGATGGCCTTGTAGAAAGGTTTAATAGAACCTTGAAAAGGATGCTCAAAAAAGTAATAGACAAGGATGGAAAAGACTGGGACCATCTTTTGCCGTACCTGATGTTTTCCGTTAGAGAGGTTCCACAGGCTTTCACAGGATTTTTCCCATTTGAGCTATTATATGGTAGACATCCAAGAGATCTGTTGGATATAGCGTGGGAGACCTGGCAGCAGGAGTGAACCCCTCACCGCAGTGTAATCGAGGATGTGATGGAAATGCAAGATAGGATTGCTGCAGTGATGCCAATTGTTAAGGAGCATATGCAGCAGACTCAGGAAGCACAGGCCAAAGTGTATAATAGGTCTGCAAGGGTTAGGTCCTTTCAACTGGGTGACTGTGTGTTGGTGTTTTGGCAAAATGGCAAGGTCCCTTTGATGTTGGAAAAAAGTTAGTGAGGTGAATTATAAAGTATATCAACCAGGAAGAAGAAAACCACTTCAAATCTACCACATTAACTTATTAAAACCCTGGAGGGATAGAGAGGCTCTCATCGCTGTGTCTAAGCCTAGGGAAGTTCCCAGCCATAAATTACCAGAGGTCTGTATCTCAGACTCGTTGTCCGCTGTACAGGTACAAGTGGTAAAGGAATTCCTGTGAAGGAATAGAGAGTTTTTTTCAGACTTACCAGGTAGAACTAATGTCATAAGGCATGACTTAGTGATGGAACCAGGTCAAAAGGTGAAGCTGAGACCCTACCGGGTTCCGGAAGCCCAGAGACAGGCAATTTCAAAGGAGGTACAAAAGATGTTGTTATTAGGAGTTATTGAAATGTCACAAAACGGGTGGGAGAGCCCCATAGTCCTTATCCCTAAATCCGACAGTACCCTGAGGTTCTGCAATGACTTCAGGAAGCTAAATTAAATATCCAAGTTCGACACATACCCAATGCCCTGGGTGGATGAGCTGTTAGAAAGGTTGGGACCAGCTAGGTACATCACCACTCTGAACCTTACAAAGGGCTACTGGCAGGTGCCACTCACTAAAGCAGCTCGGGAGAAAACCGGATGGCCATTTCCAGTATGTAGTTCTCCCTTTCGGCCTCCATGGTACCTCTGCCACGTTCCAGAGGTTGATGGATGTAGTTCTACAGCCTCATAGAAGATATGCAGCCGCATATCTGGATGATGTGGTCATTTTCAGCCAAGACTGGAAATCCCACCTGGCCAAAGTGCAGGCGGTCCTCGACTCGACTATTTGGGAGGCCGGCCTGACTGCCAACATTAAGAAATGTGCCATAGGTCTTGAAGAGGTTCGATATTTGGGGTACAGCATTGGTAGAGGAATCATTAAGCCCCAAGCGATTAAGAATTGGCCTAACCCAGCATCCAAAAAGCAAGTGAGAGCCTTCTTAGGGATAGCGGGGTATTATAGAAGATTTGTGGCAAATGTTGCTTCAATTGCAGCTCCTCTAACAGACCTTACTAAGTCCTCCATGGTGAGGTGGGACGAGAAATCGGAGGAAGCTTTCCAAAAGCTAAAGGAAGTGCTTTTTAAAAGACCAGTATTAAAGGCCCCAGATTTCAAGGCAGATTTTGTAGTACAGGCAGATGCCTCTTATTTGGGTCTGGGAAATGTTTTGTCCCAAGTAGTTGATGGGTAAGAACACCCAGTGGTTTATTTAAGCAGCAAACTGATGCCTGCAGAAAAGAAATACGCTATCATAGAGAGAGAATGCTTGGCTTTGAAATGGGCAATTGAGACTCTAAGGTATTACCTGATGGGGAGATAGTTTAGAGTGATCACCGACCATTCCCCACTTAAATGGATGTTCCAGAACAGGGGGAAAATGTGAGGGTGACGAGATGGTTTCTTGCTTTACAGGACTTTAAGTTTGGTGTGGAGCATTGCCCGGTTCTCAATGAGGCAATGCAGATGCATCATTGTGTAATCATTGTCTGGAAGCACTAGGTGCTCCTCCCCACAGGTCTGAGCAGAGAGTGGGGATATGTAAGGGGGCAGCTAGAAAAATCTGTAATGGTGTGTATATTCCAGCTAGGTTTCTTGCCTACACATGGCAAAAAGGTAATAAGTGATGTGTCATCAAGGTTACCTGGCCTTGGTGAGGTAAGAGCCATTCGTTTATCTTGTGTCAGTCACAGTAAGTGGTTGTCACCTGTTTACCGTTAGTATGGTTGCACAACCAAAACCTGGGATGGCCTTTATAAGCCAGCTAATCAGCTGACCAGGGGTTCTTTCTGGGACACAGGTTAAGGAGTTTGACCTGGGAAGGAACAGGCTAAAGAGATCCTGGAGCTTCCATACAGGCAGTTGGTGAATACAAGGTGTAGTGATGGAAACTACATTGTGTAAGTTAGCGCACAGATGAGCAGGTGTTTATTTGTATATTACTTCCGTTTATGCTTGGCACACATTGTATGCTATAATACCTGTTGTGCTAATAAAACGCGGGAGGACCTGTGTTTAAACCAGGAAGCCTGTCTGTGTCTTTGCCTACATTGGACTTTACCGTAATCCCAGAGCGGCAACCACTACTATATATATATATATATATATATATATATATATATATATATATATATATAATATATATATACTTTGCTCTTTTTTATTACATATATCTTGCGCCATGTGTAGAGCTATAATATTTAGCTTTTGAACATGGTGAGAACTAGAGGTGATAAGCGAGCAAGGAGGAGTGTAGGATGTACGAGACAAGGCACTCCTTCCAGTGCTCCAGAAAACACACAAGCAAGCACATCGTCAGTCGCAGGACCATCAGGCCTGTAATCGCTTGCTCAGTTCCCTGTGTGTCTCATTGCTGAACAGCGTTGCCAATCTGTTCTTCATTGGTTATCAGACCCAACATTCAGCAATTTTACCTCTTCTTCCTCTCAGTCATGGCCACAAATCATCATCAGTCCAACCTGAAGCAAACACGTGCCGAATGTCACAATCTAATATATAGACCACTCCAAATACACTATATTTTGAAGAGGCAGGTAAGTGAGAAACACAACCGTCTTGTCGGATGTGTTCACATGTTAGCCCCTCCACGGATTGAAGTGCTGGAATAAAGTGAATCTTTTTAAACAACGAAGAGGTGAGTGCCGTGATTTCTTCTACTATCACCCATTTTGCTATATGTTGAAGAGCTCTTTGATCACACAATGCGGTTGGGGTCAGAAGGCATTTTAAAAGATCAAGAGACCAAAGAGGATGATTTTGTCTGCTCTGACGCCCAATCGCTGATGCCCTCAGAGGAGGAGAAGGAAATTGGTCCATCGGCAGCAATACTGAGCGGTCAGCAATGCCTCACAGTGCCTCTGGCTTCTAGTCCACAGCTTGAGGATGTAGACTTGAGGAAGCAGCTGGCGAGCACATCATCAGTGGAGGATAATGATTGTGTAGTGTTGGTGCAGGTCTGGCCTCAGAAAGGGAGAGGGCAGACTCACAAGTCCACTGGTCAGTGGTGGCAGCGGGAACACCGGTACTAGGTTTTTACCGTCGAAGAGGTTCAGGACCTGTGAAGCCTGGTCCTTTTTCGATCAAGCCTCAGATTCGCCGACTGACATCATATGCCGGATTTGCCGTCAACGTGTCAGTAGAGGAAAGAGTGAAAAAGAGTTTAAGCGCCATGAGCATTAACAGGCACATGCATAGAAAGCATGAATTGCTGGGGAATAGTCACTTGGAGAAAAAAGGCCACACAGGTCCTGGGGTTCCAACAACTGTGACATCTTCTGTCTCCTTCTCCTCTACCACTTCCAAGCCCAAGTGGTCCTCTGCTGCTGATGTGCCGGAGCAGCTTGAGCAAGCACCTTCCCCAGTCCCAGACACTGTCGGCTAATTCCCATCACCAGCAACACAGCCTACACCTTCCCCTTCCATCAGTGAGAACAGCGCGCCGTACAGCAGCCAGTCTGGCAGCCAGTCTTCTGTGTACCAGGTATGGGAACATAAGAAACGCTTTCACCCCAACCATCCCAAAGCCAAAAGCCTGAATGTCGGCATTACCAGGCTGTTGGCCTTGGAAATGTTACCTTTCCACCTGGTGGACACAGATGGATCCCGCCACATCAGGGCCCTGGCATGCCTCCAATATCAGATGCCGAGCAGGCATTTATTTGCCAGAAAAGCTGTCCCTGCCCTGGCACGCCAGTTTGCAGAAAAGATCTCCAGCGCGTTGCCTGCATTTTTGTCCAGCAAAGTCCATCTCGCGTCAGACACATGGACTAGTAAACACGATCAAGGGCATTACATCTCACTGACTGCTCACTGGGTGAGTTTGGTGGATCACAGTTCCTCTGGTGATGGGTCTCGGCCGACACTCTTCAACACTGCTGGGATGGTGCAGAGTTCAGATCCCCAACCTCAACAGGTAACATCACGTGCCAAGAGAAAGCAGGCCATACTCAAATTATTTTGTCTTGGAGACCAAGAGGTCTCCAAGAGGTCAAGAGCTGTGGATGGCTCTGTGCACTCAGCCCGACCAGTGGCTGGGTGCTAAGAACCTGGCGCCGTACAAGGTGGTGTGCGACAACGAGAGAAATCTCCTTGCTGCCTTCAAGATCGGTAGACTTATACACATCCCTTGCCTGGCACATGTCATGAACCTGGTTGTGCAGAACTTGGGTCTTAACTGTCTGCTGAGGAAGGTTCGAGGTCTTAACTCACCCTCCTGGTGTTCGCACCCTGCTTTGCCATAGCTGGCAGTGTTGCAGCATGATCTGAGCCTCCCTGTCTGATATGGGATATGGCAACACACTGGAATTTCACCCTCCACATGCTCCAGCGATTGTGGAAGCATCCTAACGCTATTATGCAGTATGAAATTTCGCATAGCCTGACTAGCAGTGGTGCCAACCTCAGGGTGTTGACCCATAGAGAGTGGAGACAGGTGAAAGATCTCTGCACCATCCTTGGCAGTTTAGAAGAGGCAACCAAAATGTTCAGTCTGGACGACTCTGCTTATATTTTTACTGGAACAGGCGTTAGACACTCTGCAGCAGCAGGTCCCAGCAGTGATGGAGGAGAAGGAGGCAGACACAGAGCCTTACCCGCCAGATGATGTAGAAAGCCTGACTGTTTCACAGTTGTATAAGTCTTTTCTAGGCGGTGGTTCTAGGTCCAGGGTGGGTGCTGGATGGCAGTTCAGCTTACAGAGTAGAGCGTATGAGTCTAGCCAGGGCTCTGGTGATGGTCAGGATGAGGAAGTGGAGGAGGGAGGGGTGGATACCACCAGTACGGATTACCCTTCAGTGGTAAGAGGTTGGCAGAGATTACAGGAGGAGGAATAGGAGGAAGATTCCGTTAGTGTCCCTTGACCCTTAGGCTTGGGGTATCCTGACAGCATCTCACACATGAGTGCTTGGATGCTTCATTACTTGCAACATGATCCGCGCATCAAGACAATCAAAATGAACAACGATTACTGGGTGATCCACATCACAAGACAAAAGTGAGCAATTTCCTTACACCCACAGAAACTGACAGTAGAATGCAGGATTTTGAGACAGTGCTCATTGACTAACTCAAGACATCTTTTGCATCTTCACATTTTAATGTCACAGTGGAACAACGTCAGCAATGCGGCTGCAGTAGAATGGCAAATAGCCGCAGCAGCAGCAAGCAGTGTGGCAGAACCCTACTGGATGACATTTGGCAATTGATTTTTACCACCTCACCAATGCCTGCAAGGCAGACCAACATTCAGACACACAGAGACCGCCTTAACATCATGGTCCATGACTACCTGTGGCACAACATCGATGTTTTTGAACTTTGTCTGGACCCATTAAACTTCTGGATGTCCAAACTGGATGAATTGCATGAGCTTCCTTGACACACCATAGAAGTTTTATCCTGCCTAGCAGCCAGCGTTATCTCAGAACACACATTCAGCACCGCTGGCGGGTTGATAACTGACAAATGTATCCGTCTTTCCCCTGACAGTGTGGATAGTTTGACATTTATAAAAATGAATCAAGCGTGGATCTCTGACCATTTTGTTTTCCCAGTTGCCGATGTCACTGAATAGTAAACTGTAGTACGTCTTCTTGACAATGTGAAATACACATTTAAACTACACTTCATGTCATGTCTTTAGTTCCTGTGCCTGCTGCTTCTACAAATTGTATTCTACTGCTCCTAACAGCTATATTTACAAGTCTTACGGCTGAACTTATTTTGAAATATACACCTGCATGACCTAGATTTTCACTGCATACACCTGTTACTCCTCATCCTTGTAGCCCTCCAAATCTTTATTTTTTAAATGCATCCAATCCTCAGAAATATCGCAGAAATGAGCCAGAAGTGAGCATAAGGGAGCTGGGAGGCTTGCCTTTTTGTAAGTAGCTGCACTTCTTCGCATACTTCTTATTTTCCATGCTTGCTATTACTATCTACCTTGCAGCCATCTGCCTCCTATCTTACCACCCTGTCTTGCCCTCAGACAATTTTATCCTTATAAGCGGCTGTCTCCTTCCCTCACCTATGTACTCATCCCACACGCTATTTTCCCTCTTCAACCACCACAAACCTGCAGCTCACATATTACTGCACAAACGGCGCTCATATTCATCACTGATCCATCTGTTGTCTCTTTTCATTCTCCTGCTTCTTGCTGCAGGGGACATCTCTCCTAACCCCGGCCCACCCTCCTTCACTGCTCATCCCACCTCCTCCTTCCATAGAAACCCTGCTAACCTGCTTGCTATTCGCTGTACGTCTTTTCCTGCCCCTTTTAAGTGTGCTCTATGGAATGCCCGATCCGTCTGCAACAAACTCACTGCTGTTCATGACCTTTTTCTCTCCAACTCCCTCAACCTGCTGGCCCTCACAGAAACATGGCTCCAGCAATCTGACACTGCTTCACTTGCTGCTTTCACCTATGGTGGCCTACACTTCACCTACACTCCCAGACCTGAGAACAGGCCGGGTGGAGGAGTCGGCAAACTTCTCTCTCCACACTGCACTTACCAGGTCATACCCCCTGTACCCTCACTCACTTTCCCCTCCTTTGAGGTCCACAGCCTCAGACTCTTTCGGCCATTTTCCATCAGAGTCGCGGTTGTCTACAGACCCCCTGGCTCACCCCGCCAGTTTCTGGATCATTTTGCTGCCTGGCTCCCTCACTTTCTCTCTACTGAAATACCCACTCTCATCATGGGTGATTTCAATATCCCCATTGATGACCCCATGTCTCCTTCCGCCTTTCACTAACATCTTCTCTTGGCCTCTTGCAGTTTACAGACTCTCCAACCCACAAGGATGGGAACTCTCTTGATATGGTCTTCTATCGTCTATCCTCTATTTCATTAATTCTCCTAATACTCTCTCTGACCACAACCTTATCTCCTTCATTATCACTATTCTCAGCCTTCTCTGGACAAACCGGCTAATCACACATTCCGAAATATCCGCTCCATTAATACTCAGGAACTCACAGACAGCATACAGTCCTCACTGTCCCCAATCTCCTCCCTCTCCTGTCCTGACCAGGCTGTCAAACGTTACAATGAAACTCTCACAACCACCCTGGACATATTGGCACCACTCACACACCGCACCACCAGAGTAAGACGCCCGCAGCCTTGGCACACGCCTCAGACTCGCTTTCTGCAGCGCTGTTCCAGGTGTGCTGAGCGTCTGTGGAGAAAGTCGAAGCTACCTGCAGACTTTCTCCACTACAAATTCATGCTCAGGACTTATCACACTGCCCTTCACCGCACCAAACAAGAATATTTCACCTCCCTCATCTCAACACTACACAACAACCCAAAACGCCTCTTTGACACCTTCCACTCCCTCCTAAGGCCTAAAGCTCAGGCCCCAGTTACTGACCTCTGTGCTGAAGACCTGGCCACTCACTTCAAAGAGAAAATTGAAAATATCCGGCTAAACATATCTCAGTCCCCAAGTAATACCCATCCCCTCCCGTACGTACTCTAATCTACTCTCAGCCCTTGACCCGACGACAGAGGAAGAAGTGTCCAGGCTTCTCCTGTCTGCATGCCCCACAACCTGCTCTACTGACCCCATTCCCTCCCACCTCGTCCAGTCTATTTCTCCAGCTGGCCTCTCTCACCTTACTGCAACCTCTCTCTCTCTCCACTGGGATCTTTCCATCTTCCTTCAAACACGCCATCATAACCCCTTTACTAAAAACTCTGGACCCGTCTTAAGCTGCTAATTATCAACCAGTCTCTAATCTACCCTTCATCTCTAATCTCCTGGAACGCTTGGTCTACTCTCGCCTAATCCGCTATCTCTCTACTAACTTTCTTATTGACCCTCCGCACTCAGGTTTCCGCACCCTACACTCCACGGAAACTGCCTTAGTTAAAGTCTCAAATGACCTCCTAACAGCAAAATCTCAGGGTAACTACTCCTTGCTGCTTCTCTTGGATCTCTCTGCAGCATTTGACACTGTTGATCACCAACTTCTCCTCAGCATGCTCAGTGCCATTGGCCTCCAGGACACCGCTCTTGCTTGGTTCTCATCTTACCTGTCTGATCGCTCCTTCAGTGTCTCTTTTTTCGGATCTACCTCCTCTCCCTCTTGCTGTTGGAGTTCCTCAGAGATCAGTTCTAAGTCCTCTCCTCTTTTCATTGTACACAGCCCCCACTGGACAAACCATCAGCAGATTTGGCTTCCAGTACCATCTCTATGCTGATGACACCCAATTATACATCTCCTCCCGTGACATCAGTCCTACTCTCCTACAAAACACCAGTGACTGTCTGTCTGCTGTTTCTGACATCATGTCCTCTCTCCATCTGAAACTAAACCTCACTAAAACTGAACTTCTAGTCTTTCCGCCATCTACTAACCAACCCCACACTGCTATTTCTGTTTCTGTATGTGGTACCACCATTTCTCCTAGGCAGCAGGCCAGCTGTCTGGGGGTTATAGATTCTGATCTGACCTTCACCCCATATATCCAATCCCTTGCCCGCTCCTGTTACCTGCACCTCAAGAACATCTCCAGAATCCGTCCGTTTCTCACTGTGGAAAAGTCAAACTCTAATTGTGGCCCTTAGTATTTCTCGTCTTGACTACTGCAACTCCCTGCTTATCGGTCTCCCCCTCTGCAAACTCTCCCCTCTCCAATCTGTCCTGAATGCAACAGCCAGGCTCATCTTTTTCTCCAGCCGCTGTACTAATGCCTCTACCCTGTGTCAGTCACTGCACTGGTTGCCCATTCAGTACAGGATACAGTGTAAACTCAGCACTCTCACTCATAAAGCTCTCCACAATGCTGCCCCCACTACATCTCCTCCCTCATCTCTGTCTACCACCTGACCCGCTCTCTCCTCTCTGCTCCTGATATCAGGTTACACTCATCAATCATCCGAACCTCCCATGCCCGTCTCCAAGATTTCACACGTGCGGCACCAGTTCTCTGGAATATGCTACCGTGGGCGATCTGGCACATTCACAACCCTCATAGTTTCAAGAGGGCCCTGAGAAAACATCTTCTCAGCCTGGCCTACCAATATCCCTAACTGCTATCACTCACATCAGTCACTCCCTACACTAGGGCACTCACAGGCACTTATCTGTATATAGATGTACTGTCAGGGTGGCAGGTTCATCCATTTTTGATGTAAACCACCCCCTGGACCATTGTAAACTTGGCACTTCTTACCGTATGTTTCACCCATACACTTTAATAGATTGTAAGCTCTCACGAGCAGGGCCCTCAATACTTGTGTCTCATTTGTAAGTACTTTTAATGTGTAATGTCTGTACGTTTACCCTTGAATTTGTAAAGTGCTGCGGAATATGTTGGCGCTATATAAATAAAGATTATTATTATTATTACTACCACCAAATGTACTAATTCCTGTTATCCTGAACCTCGATGTTTCCTATTGGCATGTTTTTGTTGCCACCAATAGTACTGACGCCTAATCTCGTCGAACCGGAACCTCGTTGTTCACCATTGCCATGTTCTCGCTGCCACCAATGGTTTTGGCTGCAAACATGCAAAGTCACACATTGGGGACAAGACTGCCAGTCTTGCTGTCTCAAGGCGCCTCGTCCTGTATGAACCATTTCTCCACTAACGTCTTCCAAGCCGCTGCCTGTTCTGCGGACTCCGTATCAGGAATTTGCCAATGTTTTCTCTGAAAAGCAGGTTGAGAACCTTCTTTCTCATTGCCCTTATGACTGTCCTATAGAACTTCTGCCAGGAATTACTCATTCACGGGCCAGGCTCTATCCATTGTCTTTGCCAGAGACTCAGGTCAGCCTCTATTATAGAAAACAGTCGAAAAGGTTTTATCCGCAAGTCATGCTTTCTAGCCAGTGCTGGAATTTTCTTTGTGGAGAAAAAAAAACAGTAAAAAAAAACAGTTCACTTCATCCCTGAATAGACTATTGGGGGTCTCAACAAGATAACCACAAAAAACTGGTATCTGCTACCATTAATCTCAGCTCTTCAACTTACTCCGGGGAGCCAAGATCTTCATAAAGTTTGACTTGCATTAAGCCTATAACCTTATCCGACTTCACAAGGGTCATGAATGGAAGACCTCATTCAATACCCAGGATGGTCATTTTGAGTATCTAGTGATGAGCGTCAGACTATGAAAAGTTCCTGCCGTCTTTCAAGAACTCGTTATCGAGATCTCACGAGACCTCTTATATTCTTTTGTTTTTCTGTATCTGGATGATATCTTGATCTTTTTAGACAATCTAAAATCTCATCAGGCTCACATGCCTACAGCATAACCAGCTCTATGCTACACTGGAGAAATGTGTCTTCGAACGGACTTCCATGTCTCTCCTTGGTTTCATTGTTTCGGATCGGAGACTTCAGATGGACCATGCCAAACTGTTGGCTGTCCTGCAATGGCCTTGATCAGTCAGCCTTCGAGCCATACAGCACTTCCTGAGATTCATCAATTACTACCGACAGTTTATTCTGCACTTGTCCACCATAGTGGCTCCCATTGTGGCACTTGCTAAAAACAATAGAAATCCCAAACTTTGGCCACGTGAAACAAACGAAGTCTCCTCCAATATGAAGTCTGTGTTTGACTCTGCACCTATCCTGTCATCTTGACCCGGAGAAAGCCTTCTTCTGTAACACCTCATCTTTGGGAGCTGGACCGGTCCTTACCCAGAAAACACCTAGAGGTAAAACTGTTACTTGTGGTTTTTTTTCAAGACCTTCTCCCCTGCAGAGAGAAACTACACCAATGGAGATCGAGAATTACTGGCCATATTGGCCTTGAAGAGTGGTGACATCTGCTGGAAAGGGTTTGTCATCCAGTCAACATCTACACAGATCACAAAAACTTGCTTTAGCTCTAGACAGTCCAACGTTTAAATCCAAGCTAGATGGTCCCTTTTCTTTTCCAGGTTCAATTTCCTGATCCACTTCAAACCTGCTGATACAAACATCAAGGCCGATGCCCTCTCCCATGTGTCTGATATAGTAGACCTAGAATCTTCACCTCAGCACATCATCCTTCCCAAACAACTGATCTCTGCAGCTCCTATTGACTTCCTGTGTGTTCTCCTGGGGAAAACTTTTGTATGCCCTCCACTTAGGGAAACGATTTTGAAGTGGGGACATTGCTCTGTGGTGGCCAGGCACCCAGAAGTTAGAAAATCTTATCAACTCATATCTTGTTATTACTGGTGGCCAAATCTTGTTAAAGATGTCAATGACTTTGTTGAATCTTGTACCATGTGTGCCTGCAATAAGTCTTCCTGTCTCAGCCTGCCTGTCTTCTGCAGCCTTTGCCTATTCCTTTGCATGTTCCTTGGACCAACATCGGCATGGACTTTATCATGGATCTACCACTCTCCCTGAACAACACAGTTATTTGGGTGGTTACAAACCAATTCTCGAAAATGTCACACTTCGTGCCATTATCCAGTCTCCCTTCTGCTGCTCAAATGGCCAGCCACTTCTTTCAACATATATTGTGTTGGCCAGCATCCTAGTCCTCCTCTCCCTCTACAAATCCCTTCTGATGATCCTGCTGTGGGTGCCCAAGTCTGGGACTTTTTGACTGTATGGAATGAAATGCAATGCTTCCTACAACTAGCAGTTTCACGCATGAAGCAACAAGTTGATAAAAAAAGATGATCTTCTCCCATCTTTACCCCTGGGGATAAGGTGTGGTTGTCCTCAAAGTATGCATCCCCAGTTATTAGATCCCAAGTTATGAGATGGATCCACGTTTCCTGGGTCCTTTTGAGGTGCTGCAGCAAATTAACCCAGTGGCTTAAAAACTCTGCCTTCCTCCTATGATGCAAGTCGCAAATTTCTGGACCTCCTGATAAAATTCAACCAGGCCAAAAAGAGGGGGAGACTTAAAGGGGTTTTGCCACGATGTAATGTTGACGTGGGATCCTCCAAAATGGGTATTTAATCACTTTTCTAAATATATGTCTTTAAAAAAAGTGAAGACTGTGACAGCTACAGCCTTAATTATATGCCCTTGGTTACCTGAGAGTTTACATTAGACACGACCAGGACACTGATATGGCCACGCGTGCATTGTCTGCACTTCTTATCTCCTGGCAGGGAACATGAACAAGCTTTTAAGGGACTGGGGAAAAAAGTCTCTATCTCCTGTATAGAGAATCCACTAGTTCTTTTTTTTTTTTTTTAAACATGAAGTGTTATTGAGGGATTTCAAAAGTAAGTGGGAGAAGGGGAACGCAAACGTACAGAAGGAAAAGAGCTCAAAGGCTCGATAACAGAATATTAAACAATGTCGAACAATTGCTTACAAAATAAAACAAGCAAAATAACATACATTGTCATGGTCATGCATGGATTGTTAAAAGAGAAAAGAAAAAAAAAATAAAAGAAAATACAGTTTCAACATGTCAAATCCGGTCATTAAGAAAAACAAGCAACCAGAATGACCGAATAATGGCATCATAGGAGAATCCACTAGTTCTAATGTAATTATCAGAGTAAAGATTGCAGACGCTCCCTGAGCAGCCCTTCTTCTCCCCCCCACCCCTGCAGCTTTGTAGGGACTGTGGAAAAATTAGCCTTTGTCTCTTGCATAGAGAATGCACTGGTTGTAATGTAATTATCTTAGTAAAACTGCAGACGCTCCCTTGGCTCACTATGTCCATGAAGGAATGAAAGAAAGCTGCCTGCCTGGAGCTAATCTCTCCTGAGCAGATAAGAGGCATAAAAAAAACCCCATTAACTTGTGCACAATAGTTCTCCTCTGTTACATAGCAAAACAATGTTTGCTCAGCCACAGAGACTGAGCCTCGGGAACGTGCAGGGGAGGTGGTGCTATGACATCACAGAGGAGGTACTTGTTTTTTTAAACACAGAAACACAACGCCCCTCTTTTCAGGGCTCAAGGCTCAAATTCAGCTTGATAGCTGAGGAAATCCCTTCTTGGCAAAACCCCTTTAAGGGGAGGGTACTGTTACTGCTGCACCCACGGCCCACACGGCGAGTCGCAGACGCACTTGCAATGCCTGGTCCCGTGCTCTGGTGAAGACCAGGGGCCCTTTAGACTTTGCTCCCTGATGCTGCTTACACCACTGCTTGCGATTGTCCAGTAGATCCACACACCAGTGGTCCTTCCAAAAAAATTTCTCTATAGAACAGATAGTGTCAGGCTATTATTAGGCTTAGTGAGAACTGCAGGGTTTCACAAATTTTTTGAAAAATAGAAAGTGCTATGGAAAATTAAGAAAAATATCACCTACATTTTTTATAATAATATGCTTAACCTAAGTAAAGCCTTTATGGAAGCAGCTATTTTTATATTTTTTATTTTCATTTTTTCATCTCTGTCTTCAAAGAGCTATAACTTTTGTTATGTTTCTGTCTATATAGACATATGAGGGCTATTTCTTTACAGAACAAAAATTACTTTTTATTGGAACCTTTGACCATACCAATTGGCCCATTTTTGTAATGGTTTAGTTTAGTTTAGAATTCGCTGTTCAGTGTAAATTAAGTGTTATTTCTATTCTGCAGGTCGGTACGATTCATTATAAAATTATATAGGGCGAGATGTCTGAAAATTGGCGGTGCTACGTCAGTTTTTTGGCTCATTAAATAAGTGTAATGTGCGTCAGAAAGTCCGACCCTATAAGTAATCTGTCGTCAGGTATAATTTGCATAGTAAACATAATGCGCCTAAAAAATGATGCGCTGTGCGCCTTCATAACGAGATGCGCTTATTGAGGCACATAGCACATCATTACAAGTGTATATGTGTTAGGCGCATTTCATATTTTACGCATGTGTTAGGCGCATTACAAGTATGTGTTACGCGCATTTCACATACGTATGTGTTATGCGCCTCCATGCGTGATGTGCCTCGATAGGGGCATTACATACTCACGGCATATAGCATATCATTAAAAGCGTATGTAATGCCCCTATCGAGGCACATCGTGCACAGAGGCGCATAGCTTATCATTACAAGTATATGAAATGTGCCTAACACATACTTATAATACGCCAAACACATACTTGTAAAATGTGAAAAGTGCCTAACACATATACACTTGTAATGATGTGCTATGTGCCTCAATAGGCGTATTCTGTTATGGAGGCGCACATCGCATCATTTTTAGGGGCATTACAATGTGTCAGTCCCGGCATATATTGCGCCTAGTTTTGGTGTATGACAGTTCATTTACATCCAAAATATTTTTTAGCACAATATAGACCAAAAAACTGGCGTTGGCGTGTTGGGAAATGTCGCCCATAGTTTTCATTATGTTTTATACTGTTAAAAAATAAAAAAAAAAAACATAATAAAATATGTTTGCATATGTTTGCATATCCATTTTCTGGGACCAATAACTTTCTTGTTTTTTCTTTGATAGAGCGTTTGGATGGTTAATTGTTTGCGGGACAAGATCTGGGGAGGCGCTCTCTGCCCCTGCCATACATAGCTATGCAGGCGGTGCGACGGAAGTGAAGCCATCGCGCCGCCTGCCGAGCTTCCTGTCATAGGCCCCAAGCCTAAAGCAGCAGCCTTGGGGCTGGGAGTGGACGGAGAAGCCGGGGGGGCGCGGCAAGGTAAGTACTTATACACGGTGGGGCTGGGGAGCGAGCGAGCCGGCCGCGGGCCCAAATACTATGGATGGGGCCAGTAATACTAGAGGAGGTGACCATTAATACTAGAGGAGGTGGCCCTAATACTAGAGGAGATGGCCCTAATATTAGAGGAGTGGGCCATTAATACTAGAGGAGGGGGCCCTTAATACTATGGAGGGGGCCCTTAATACTATGGAGGGGCACTTAATACTATGGAGGGGGCCCTAATACTGTGGAGGTGGTGATTAATACTATGGAGGTGGCCATTAATACTATGGAGTGGGCCCTAATACTATGGAGGGGGCCCTTAATACTGTGGAGGTGGCCCTAATACTATGGAGGTGGCCCTAATACTACAGGGGAGACCCTAAAATTACAGGGGTCCCTAAAACTACAGGGGGTGGGCTATTTTGATTACAGGGGTCCCTAAAACTACAGGGGGTGGGCTATTTTGACTACAGGGAACCCTGAACAACAGGGAAGCTCTTATGCCTACATGGGGTTCACTATTCTAAGTACAGTGGGCCCTAAGCTACCTACACTGGGCCCTAAGCTACCTACGTCTCCCTAAGCTACATAGCTTCCTCCCGGGGGTTCCATTTTACCTACATACTGACTGGGTGGCCCTGAATCTACCTGCTTACATACTGGGGGACCCATAATTACCTGAGGTAATTATTGCCATTGTGGATGGGGAGTTTGTACATGGGGGGAGGGGGCACTCAGTTGGGGAAAATGATAAAGTGAGGAATCTCAGGTGTTTGTGTTGTAAATTCTGCAGGGACGAGTGATGGAAGGAGGAAGTCATCATGGAGGTCTGGACAAAATAGAGACGAAAAGGGAAAGGGACCAACTCAGACAAGACGTGAACTGTGAGGCCCGACTGGTAAGTAAACTATGTGCTGGGCACCCGTGTACAGGGTATCTCCCACTATAGGGTCACTGTATGGAGAAAATATTGGTCTTGGTGTAATGGTTTATAATCAGTAAAAGTATGGCGGTATTATTGAGTATTGTTATGTTGGAAATATGTGGTGCTGATGTGGCGGTATTATTAGGTGCTTGTATATTGTTGTTTTGTGATATTGGTCTTGGTATACTGGTTTAGTCAATAACACTATGGTGGTGCTAGTCAACATATGGTTGTGATAGGTGGCGGTATTATTTAGTAATTGCATATTGTTGCTTGGCAATATTGGTCTGGGTATACTGGTTTGGTCAGTCAATTTTTTCTTTTTCTGGGGTGGTGATGGTTGTGGGCCGGGAGATGAAGGGGGTAGGGGCAGGGCCGGGAGATGGGGGCCGGGGCCTGGATATAGGGGGGGGCAGATGCTCCAGTTCACACTCAAGCTCTCAAACTGCCCTCAGTTCTGTGTGCCGACCATTGTGATGACTTCATCCCTGCTATCAGATTAGACAAACAGCAAGGGAGAGCAGGGTAGAGCAGGTCAGTAACCTAGAAAAACCTGAGTGCACTCAGAACTGATAAAATCACTTTTATCTTCTCAACAAAAAAAATAAACAGAGCAATATGTTTGGAAAACATCTTTACTGCCCTACATGTTCTTTGTAGGGAGACAACATCTTTAAAATTATAATGCACATGTCCAACTGTTCAATGTTCCAGTACTTTTTGCACAACTTGCTGATCTCAAACAAGGAGCTTAATGGCAAAATTCACAACAGGTGTTTGATCCCAGAATCACCCAATAAATTTAGGGGATCAGCATGGTCTGATAGACGACCTGACCACTCCACCAGGCACAGACATTGTCCGTTTGCATAGACCAGAAAGTGTCTACGCAGGATGAGGGACCAGTGGTCCTCAATGCTGTTCAGAGTGCTATGCAGCAGCCAGATCAGGTATTGGTCAGGTACCTTTTCTGGTTACGAATGATCTGACATTATGGTCTCACATTGCCTCTCACCTGCCTTAAAGGGGTTGTCTCGCTACAATGATTGTGTTTTAATTAAAATATCTTTAAAAAACAAGCAGTTTTGCAATATATGTTCATTACAAATGTCCTACTGATTTTTAGTTATCCTTGGTAGTAGGAGTACATCAGCTCCTCAAATCACTATAGAAGCCGTCCTGTTGATTTTTATCTCACTGGCTGCCAGTGCTTGTGACTCATCAGTTTCTGAATACAGGTCGGAGCACAGAGCCCCTCCTGCACAGTATGCTTCTGTAGGGAAGGGAGGTGGCGGGCTCTGGCTTCTGTATCTGTGTAGCTGTGCTGCCTGGATTAACCCTGTGTGTGCCTGCTCCCGCCTGCTCTCTACACAGATTGAGGAGACCAGAGATGAGGCTGATCTGTGGTCAGTAGGATGTGACAGCAGTGAAGTGTGTTACTATAATCATGATGTGTCTGTGGAGCTTTGACTATACTAATAGAACAGATCAGAGGGGCATGTGAACGGTTCATATCCCTCCCTGCTCTGCTGTATTAGTGACACACACTTCACAGCTGCCCTGTGTCTGTTCTGACAGGGGTTGTTTGTTGTTGCTTGAGATGTCCGTGAAGATTTGTATGCTAAGCAGGGGGTATAGGAACACTTACTTCCCCCCCTGCTCTGCTGTTAGCATATATAGCTTCACAGACCTCTCCACACTCATAGATCAGCCCTCTCCCTGCTGTCTCCTGACTCTGTGTAGAGGAGCAGCAAGAGCCTGCAGCAGACCTAGGCAGGGTTAACTCTGGCAGCAAACCCCCTCACCCTCTCCTTGCTGTATAGTAGTTACTGCAGTCAGAGGAGGAGAGCTGTCTGTGTGCTGAGGGGAGGGGGGAAGAGGGAGGAGAAGAGGCAGACAAGAAGCACGCCCCTGAATTCAGTGTGTCTGGCAGCATAGGATTTTTGAAGTAGGCTGAAAGCCTGTAATGAGACAACTCCTTTAAACGTGCCTGGAGTTGTGTAGCATTTATCATCCAATTATGCAGTGCATTGTTTACAATGACGCAGTCATCAGTGTGTGATCTAGACAAAGGACGTCCACTGCTTTGACTTTCTGTGACTCTTTCAGTCTCTCTGTATCTCCGTTGCAATCTGCTGATGACACTCTGTGACACTCTAAGCTCAGTGGCCACTTCCATTTGAGAGCATCCTGCTTGAAGCTTGGCAAGGTACTGTTGATCAATTGTAACGTGTTGTCTTGGTTTTATAATGCCAAAATGTGAACAGCATGATGAGGACCATTTATCATATTGATCACCTAGATGTTTTGGGTGATTCAGGGATTAAACACCTATTGAGAATTTTGCCATTAACCCCTTCCCGACATTTGACGTACTCATATGCCCTAGTGCAAAGTGTTTTCCCGCGAATGGATGTATGAGTACGTCCTGGCAATCGTGCGGGCTTGCAGGCGAGCCCCGCATGATCGCGACATGGGACCAGTGGTATATTAATGCTGGCCTCATGCTGCAGTGAGCTCTGGCCATAGGTGACTAACCCTTCATTACCACGACTCATTATGGTCGCGATAATGAAGCTGCAGGCAGGAGGAGCTCACTTCTGTGATCCGGAGCAGCGAGAGGCGGAGATGCCGCTCGCTGGTCCCTTAGCCGACAGGCATGGTGGGCATGGTGATTGACAATGCTGTGTACTGGTCTGCTATTGTAACAACAATCTGAAGATTTCTGTTAAAAATGAAAAAATGTGAAAAAGTAAACAAAAATTTAAAAAAGTAAAACACACACAAAAGATAAAATAAAAAACACGTACATCGCCCTTTTCCACTTTACAAATGCCAATCGCCCCAAAAAAGATCTAAAAGAAATAAAGTACCCATATTTAGTATCGCTGTGTGTCTAACGACCCACCATATAAATCATGTTAATTAATGCATATGGTGAACGCCGTAAAAAAAAAAAAAAAAAAAAATTAACAATTGCAATTTTTGTTAATCCCGCAGCACATAAAATGGAAAAAAAAGCTAAAAAAAAAACAAAAAAAAACCAAAGTGGTGTAAATTAAAATTTCAGTTCAGCCTCAAAAAAAAAACGCTTACACAGCTCTGTATACAGAAAAATAAAAAAGTTATGGCTATCAGTAGATAGCGATGCATAAATATTTTTTTACACAATAAAACACTTTTTTTTTAAAAAAAAAATTCAACATAAAAAAACGATATAAATTGGTTATTGCCATAATCATAGCGACCCAGAGAGTAAATCTTACTTGTCATGCATACTGCACGGTGAGCGCTGTTAAAAATAAAAATAAAAAACAGTACGAGGATTGCAGTATTTTCTATACCCTGCCTTCCAAAAAAACGGATTTAAAACTGATCAAAAAGTCTTGTTCCCCCAAAAATGATACCAATGAAAACATCAACTCATCCCGCAAAAAACAAGCCACTACACAGCTCTGTACACAGAAAAATTATGGCTCTCAGACTATGGAGATGCAAAACATGTTTTCCTTTTTGAATAAAAGTGTTTTTATTGTGTAAAAGCAGTAAATCATAAAAAATATACAAATTGGGTATCGCTGTAATCACATAAACCTGCTGAGTAAAACTAGCATGTCATTTATACTGCACAGTAACCACTGTAAAAACTAAAAATAAAAAACACTACCAGGAATGCTGTATTTTGTTCAAAATACCTCACAAAAACCTTAATAAAATGAGGGATCAAAGCATCATATGCCCCCCATAATAGTATTAATAAAAACGTCAACTCATCCCGCAAAACACAAGCCCATAATCAGCTCCGTATACGGAAAAATGAAAAAGTTATGGCTGTCAGAATAGAAGAACATAAAAACTTTTTATATAGACCTATTTCTATTGTGTAAAAGTAATAAAACATGAAAAAACTATATAAAATCTATATCATTGCAATTGTACCGACCCGCAAAATAAAGTTATCCACTCACTTACACTGCACGGCGAGCACTGTAAAATTGAAGCCCAAAAAACAATGGCGGAACTGCTTTTTTTCCCCAGCATTTTCATGGCCCAATGCTAAAAAAAAACTATAGAACACCTGTGTGCCCAAAATGCATAATACACGCCTAGATGAGATCCCTGAGGGGTATTGAATCCAAGATAGGGTAACTTCTGGAAGGTTTCACCTGTTCTGGTACTTTGGGGAGTTTGCAAATGCGACATGGCACCCACCAATATCTGTGTTCCAAAATCCAAATAGTACTCCCTCCCTTGTACACCCTGCCATGTGCCCAAACATCAGTTTACACCCACATGTAGGGTATTGCCGAACTTGGAAACTGCGTAACAAAATTTGGGAGGCTTTTTTGCCAGGATTCCTTGTAAAAATTAAGAATTTTCAGCTAAAATTTCAGATTGTTGGAAAAAAGTAATTTTTTCATTTTTACAGCCTAACGCTAAAATTGTTTTTGAAACACCTGTGGGGTTGATAAACTCACTAAACCCCTGGATGTATTCTTTAATGAGTGTAGTTTCCAATACGGGGTCTTTTTAGGGGAGTTTATTAAGTTTTAGCCCCTTAGGGCGTCCGCAAACCTGAAATGGCACCTAAATAAAATCGTAATGAAAATGAGACCGCAAAGTCCAGTAGGGGCTCCTCCTATTCTGAGGTTTGTGGTTGAGCCAAATAGCGCACTAGGACCACATATGGGATATCTCTGAAAACAGCAGAATCTGGGTATTCAATACTAAGTTGCATTTCCCTGATCACATCTACCATGTTCTTGTGAATAATGGATATAAAATTGAAAATCTGCAAAAAAAAAAGTGAAATTTCACCTCCACTTTGCTTTAATTCCTGTGAAACACCTAATGGTTTAATAAACTTCCCAAATGCTTATTTGAATACTTTAAGGGGTTTAGTTTCTTAGATGAAGTCCTTTTTGGGGGTATCTAACATCCAGGCCAATCAAAGTCACGTCAGAGCTGGACTGGTCCCTAAAGAAAAGTATATTGCTAATTTTCATGAAAATTTGTAAGCCCCCTAATGTCATAAAAAAGACATTTAAAAAAATAATTCCAACCTACAGTAGGGCATATGGTAGATGCTAGTTATAACTATTTTGAGTGAAATAAACTATCGTCTTAAACACAGAAATTTTTTGAAAATGGTAAATTTTTCACATTTTTCACGATACTTTGATATTTTTCACAAATAAACAAGGACTTTTTGGACCAAAATTTCTTACTAACTTAAAGGACAATGTATCATGGAGGAAAACAATCTCTGAAATCACATGGATGGTTAAAGTGTTAAAAAGTTATTTTCACATAAAGTGACACATGTCAGATTTAAAAAATGGGGCTCTGTCAGAGAGGCCAAAACTGGCTCCGGCAGTAAGGGGTTAAACTCCATGTTAGAGATTAGCAAGTTATGCAAAAATTACTGAAACAAAAACTTTTGAATGGTTCTAAAGTTAAGAGATAGTCCCCGAAGTTTTTCATGTGTATAAAAAATATCAAAAATAGGGGGGGTAAAAAAAAAAAAAAATTATTTCAAAAAAAATTGTTTTTTTTCTTTTTTTTTCGTTAGCCAAGGAAATAGTAGAGTGTAACAAAAAAAAAAGAAATAAACTGATTTTTGAAATTATATTTTTTTCTTTCCCCCCATATTTTATTTTATTTTTATAAATCGGTAAAACTTTGGAGTTTATCTTTTAAATTTGGGCCTTTACATTTTTTATTAATTGCTTTAAAAAAACCCATAAGAGGTCGCTCGCTCTCCCCATTGGGTCCAAATAACCGCGCCTTTTTTAATTTTACCAATCACAAAAACAGCCGCTCTGCATTTCTTTTCCCCCCATAGAACTTTGAGAAAGTAGCTCCCCCTTTCTGATTGTCGGGATACCCAAGCCCCGCTGCTAAACCATTCAGCTCTTTTCTCCCCTTTTTACTGTTTTTTAAAACTGCCCCGCCTTTAAAATTATGATTGGAAAATATTTCCCATAAGTTAAATGGGCCGGTCGTCCTTTTGATGGGTTGGTTTGCCGACCAATTTTGAAGAGCTTAAACAATTTGAATTATGTATTTCCGGAAATTTCCCTCTATGCCCCAATTCCTTATGTAGCGCCGGTCTCGGGCAAAGCTTTGTTTGGGGTTTAATTGATGTATGTTTAGAAGGTTTCAGCTCTTTTTCAAGAAAAATTTTACACCTAAAAAAACGTTTTATAAATCTATCCATTTGCCGCCGGCGCTGGAGCGAGATTTCTCTTGCGTTGTTGGGGTGTCCCCGCGACCTCGTGTGGGTCGAGGCACCCGCCCAAAGCCGCAGCACCCCCTGCTGCGGCCGGTGCCGCGGCCCGATGCCCGGGCCGCGGACACCCCGGCGGCACGGGGGTACACTTACCCCCCACGCTCCTGGTCCGTCCTGGCGCGCGCTCCCGCTTTTGGGCCGGCCGGGTAGCGGCGGCCCTCTAGTGCCCGCCCCCCGCGCCCGGGGATGCCGGGGGAAAAAAGGGACGTGCGCCCGGGGATTGGTTTTCAAGGGGACGGTCCTTTTTAGCCCCGCCTCTTCCCAGCACCTTTCCGAATCGTTTTTGCCCTTTTCCTGGGAGGAAGTTCCTAAGATCTTTTTCCGTTACTGTGTACCGTACCCTTTTGCCTCCCTCCCTTGACCCCGAACCTTTGCCCCCTGTCCTGACCTTAGCCGGTCCCCGACTAGACCGCTTCACGGATTTTTTTAACCCACCAAAAAATCGGCTCCACCGCAAAACAAGTCTGTGGAGGTAGCGAAATCGGGGGAGCAATCCGCCCCGCAAAAGTCCCTCCCGCTTTGCGGCGGGCTTTGGTGAAAACCCGGGCCTACTTAGATCCGTTCCCCTGGCGGGGCTTAATAAGCTTGTGGTGGTCCAAGTGGATCACTACCCCATCCTAAAAGTTCGATTCGGCCAAAGGGCCCCAAAAGGGGCCCCCTACCGACCCTCCCGACCTCACTACCCTCGTGGTCAGAATCTAAAAGATCGCGCAGCAAGCGC
>JAODAL010051765.1:0-26470 GCA_025379985.1 Phyllomedusa bahiana | reverse complement strand
CCTCTTTGATCCCTGTCACACTGTGTCCTTCCTCTCCCTATCCAGTCTTAGTTGTAAGAGCTTTACATACCACAGCCTGCTTTCCCAGTCTAGACAGTCCTCTTTGAACTCACAGCACTGATCTCTTCTTCTTTCACAGCTGGAGGTTTATTACAGTTGAATCCAGTCTTCTATGAACCCTTCCAGAGCAGCACAGACCTGTCTCCCTTCTATGTTTACACAAGGCACTGAAGCACAAGTCTGTTGTTTTCTGATTGTAGAAGTAGCTTCAGTGTCAATGAGGAGCTGGTGGCTGTGCAGAGAGAAATGTTGCCGGCCTCTTACATGCAGGAGAATTAGGCACCGAGGCACAATTCTGCTGTTTTCGAATTGTAGAAGCAGCTTCAGTGTCAATGAAAGCTGGGCTGTATAGAGTGAAATTGTTGCCGGCCCCTTACACACAGCAGCATTAGGCACCGAGGCACAATTCTGCTGTTTTCTGATTGTAGAAGCAGCTGCAGTGTTACTGTGGAGCTGGTGGCTGTATAGAGTGAAATTGCTGCCGGCTCCTTACACGTAGCAGCATTAGGCACCGAGGCACAATTCTGCTGTTTTCTGATTGTAGAAGCAGCTGCAGTGTTACTGTGGAGCTGGTGACTGTGCAGAGCGAAATGTTGCCGGTCCCTTATTCTGATAAAGAGGCAGGAATGCATGCTCATACAACCGGGGCCAGACAAATGTAAATTAGTAGAGCCGCAGCCAATGAAATGAAAGAGGTGGATCCGACCGCACTGGGACCATATTACAGAAAACGAAGATATGGGAGACAGTGAAAACAAGACAGCTCTGCTAATGACATCCAATTGCAAAGTTGCATTTTTCACTGTCCCCTTATTCTGAAGACCATTTAATGAAATGATACAACCCCTTTAACCACAAAACAAGGTTGTGTGATCCAGAAGTGAATCTCTACATTGATTCCTATGGGAGGTTCAAAGTCTCATAAGAATACATAGAGATACAGACTTCCTGTCGGCATCAAAGGTAAAGTGTCTATCAGCCAATCAGAGAGCAGCTCATGTGACTAACAAAGACTTTTAAAACAAAAAAGAAAAGTTTGGTCAGCTCACCTGGTATGTTTGCATGATACCAACCCCCGGGAAATTGAATACTGAAAGCCCCAGTCCAGGAAATCCAAAAGAAAAAAAAAAAAAAAAAAAACAAAGGGAGAAATCCGCGACACGACACACTCATGTATAAGGTTAAAAATGAGGTTCCCAGTTTTTTATTAAAGGTAAAATATTATGACAGGTATCAAATATACCGCATCCAGCCAACGCCGTTCAGAGCCAAAAGCCCTTAGTCATGGCATCAAGTTGGCAATGAAATACATTACTTAAATATAAACCCACCCCCATCACATAACCCCCACGTCACATCACGTGATTGGGCCGGCAAAGAAAATACAAACATTAAGAATTTACTAATAGTTAAAAACAAAATGCAGATT
Organism: Phyllomedusa bahiana; assembly: GCA_025379985.1. NCBI lineage: Eukaryota > Metazoa > Chordata > Amphibia > Anura > Hylidae > Phyllomedusa > Phyllomedusa bahiana. The sequence goes on along the minus strand of JAODAL010051765.1, from coordinate 24,981 downwards.
ATTTGATGAAAAAAGCAATATTGCGTTATAAGATCAAAATCGTTTTTTAAACCAAGGGGATGTCTATACCAATTTAAAAATCCACCACGCTTCCGTGCCAGCAATTTCTTTCAAAAGTCTCCCCCCTCTTCTGGGTTTTTTTAAAACTCTCTCTTTTCCCCTGAACTATAAGACCATGTATCTCCCAAATGTATTGTCTTGAAAATGTTTGGGATGCCATAGACACTCCAATATTGGGGGTTTTTTGGCATCCAATATGTGCCTACGGATACGTGTCCTTTAGGTACATGATTGCATCCCACGTATTGTAAATGGCATGTGCCGCATGTAATTAGATATATACCCATTTTGTGTTACAATTGAAAATACTGTATTTTATGGTTAGTATTCTGTGATGTGGAATGAAAAGTATGTGAGATCTGAACATAATTACAAGTATGCATCTGAATGTCCACACTTATACATCCCTTGACTGATAACCAAACATGATCAGTAGAAATTTTATCTTGAGAAGAGAAAGCGCTAGGAAGATAAAATACGTCTCAAAGTAATGTCCACTTAGAGATAAAACGAATATCTGTTTTGTTAATTTTTGTTCATTATTGAATAATCTCCTATTAAATGGAAAATGTTTTTTAATAATCTCGCAGATCCTATTAAACTTGGACTATATGTAGTAGTAAAAGTGATTTTTTTTATTATTATCCTTTTTCTTCTCTTTTACCCTAAATTCTTCACTTGTAGCTTCTTTGGGTTTAAAAGATCTTCCCTCTAGTTACTTTCTCTATTCTGCGGCTATATTTATCTAATAGCCATTTTGATAGCCACGTTTATGTAACCTCTCGTATGTCCTCTTTTCATAAATTGGAAAGGAATCTGAGATGAACGTTCCTTTTAATTCTCGTGAGTTCCCCATAGGTATAGCCTCAAGACAATTCTAGGATGATGCGATGTTGCATGCAAAATGTGTTTGGGGCAATAGGTTTACATGGGGAAACACTTCCACTCTCTGTTCTATGCCCACCAATGTGATATCCAAAAAATTAATAATATCCTTATGCCATACAGATGTAAAAATTTAAGTTCATGTTGTTATTGTTTACATAATTCCCAAAATCCATAAGCTTTTTTTGAGGGTCCCTCCCCACATCAGGAGCAGGTCTCTAATATAACGACCCATACCACCTGATGTGGGGAGGAAGGGACAACTGGAAGACAAAAGGAAATTTCTCCCCCAGCAGACATTATAGTTCGCCAGGGACGGAGAGAACCTCGCTCCCATGGACCACCACACGTTGTAAAAAGAATTTACCATCAAAACAAAAATAATTATGTGCAAACAAAAAATCAATGCATATCAAAATGAATTGTATGAGATCCATAGAAAAAGTACTATGCCTAAAGAAGATAAACCAGAAACTTCAAGGGCAAGTTTATGGGGTATCGACGGATACAGGGAAATCACATCACATATACCCAAGAGAAACGTAACATCCCATTCTGCATCCACCAACATAGTATAGACTTTTAGTATCTTTAATATACCTGGCAACATAATCACAAGAGGCTGTAAAATGGTATCCACCCAACGACCTAAAGTTTCTCCTAAAGACCAATTCCAGCTATGGGTGGATACCATTTTACAGCCTCTGTGATTATGTTGCCAGCTATATTAAAGAACTAAAAGTCTAACTACTATGTTGGTGGATAGAATGGATGTTACGTACTCTTGGGTATCATGTGATGTGATTTCCCTGATCCGTCGATACCTCATAATCTTGCCCTTGAAGTTCTGGGTTCTCCCTCTTCAAGGCATAGTACTTTTTCTATGGAACTCATACAATTCATTCTGAAAATTCATAGATTTTTTTTTCACCATAATTATTTTGTTTTTGAGGGAAATTATTTTTACAACAGTGTGGGGCGTCCAGGGGGCGAGGTTCTCTCCGTCCCTGCGAACAATATATGTCTTTCCTGGAGGAGAAATACCTTTTTCTTCCAGTTTTTCCCTTCTCCCCCCACATCAGGGGGTATGGTCTATATAGACGACCTGCTCCTGATGTGGGAGGACCCATCAACAAGCTATGGATTTTGGAATTATGTTTAAAAAATTTAACCAACATGAACTTAAATTTTACATCTGTATGGCATAAGGTAAATATTAATTTTTTGGATATCACATGGTGGGCATAGAACAGAAGTGGAATGTTTCCCTATCGAAACCTATTTCCCAAACACCATTTTGCATGCAAAATCGCATCATCCTAGACAGTCATTGAGGCTATCCCTATGGGAACTCACGAGAATTAAAAGGAACTGTTCCATCTCAGATCCTTTCCAATTTATGAAAAAGAGACATACGAAGGTTACATAAACGTGGCTACTCAAAAAGGCCCATTAGATAAAACTAGCCGCAGAATAGAGAAAGTAACTAGAAAGATCTTTTAAAACCTAAAGAAGCTACAATTGAAAATTTAGGTAAAAGAGAAGAAAAAGGGAAAAAATAAAAAAAAATCACTTTTACTACTACATATAGTCCCCCAGTTTAATAGGATCTGCGAGATTATTAAAAAACATCTCCATTTAAATAGGGGATTATACCAATAATTTAACAAAGATTAACAACACAAATATTTTTTTATCTCTAAACGTGGGCATACTTTGAGACGTATTTTATCTCCTAGCGCTTTCTCTTCTCAAGATAAAATTTCTACTGATCATTTTGGTTATCATTTAAAGGGGAATTTTAAGTGTGACATCTCAATGCACTACTTGTAATTATGTTCAGATCTCACATACTTTTTCATTCCACAATCACAGAATACTAAAACCCTAAAATACAGTCATATATCAATTGTAACACAAAATGGTCAATATCTAATTACATCGGGACATCCCTTTACAATAAAGTGGGATGCACATCATTACCCTAAAGACACGTATCCGTAGCACATATTGGATGCCAAAAAAACCCTTAATAAATTTGGAGTGTCTATGGCATCCAAGCATTTTCAAGACATACATTTGGGAGATACATCGGATCTTATAGTTCAGGAATAGAGAGAGTTAAAAAACCTAGAAGAGGTGGAGACTTTAGAAAGAAATTGCGGCACGAGAACGTGTGGATTTTTAAACTTGGTACAGACACCGCTTGGTCTAAACAAACAAATGATCTTATAACGCAATATTTGCTTTTTTTCATCAAAAAATATAAGCATTTGTTTTTAACTATTAGTAACATTCTTAATGTTTGTATTTACTTTGCCGGCCCAATCACGTGATGTTACGTAGTGTCATGTGAATGGAGGGGCGGGGTTTAAAATTTAATAATGTATTTCATTGCAACTTGATGCCCTGACTAAGGACTTCGGGTCTGAACGCGTCGGCTGGATGCGATATATTGATACCTGTCATAATAATTTAACCTTTAATAAACGCTGGAACCTCATTTTTCAACTTCATACATGAGTGCCGTGTCGCTGGATTTCTCCATTTGTTTTTTTTTTTTTTTCTTTTCAACAAAGACTTTTGCATCAGCCAGAAATCCTATATGCAGCTGCAGCTAAGCAAAATTACTGGCACTACAGAGTACATAAAAGCAATTTCTAATGGCTGATGCAACAGCCAGATATCCTGTATGTAGCTGCAGGTAAGCAAACTTATCAGTATTACAGTGGAACTAACAACAATTCTAATGAACTAAGGATAAAAAGAAACTGGAGTGGTCCTATAAAAAAGCATGTTTTTTTTTAAGTTAGTTTTTTTCCAGACAGCCTCTCATTCAAAAATATTAAAACACCACTTAGAAAATTCTTAGAAGATAACCTCGAGTCTCCAGCTGGGACCTTTGCTCAATACTGAAGGGTTTTGTGCAGATGGCAGAGGAATTAAGCCATCTGAACCCCCCCCCCCTTGTCCCATGGATCAATGAGGCAATGAAGTATGAAGAAGAGGGGTAGCCACTAGTGACTTTATCAGGGTTCAGTACAAAGTCTGCAGCCACCAACCTCTCAGACCAAAAGGAGTCCCCCCCAATGGCCTTTATAATATAATTACTGAGATCTCTGAGGACATTGGTTGCCTTTGGTAGGATTTACTAGACCCTTCTCCAGTTTTTCCTCCCAATGAGCATCCCTCTGCTAATTTCCCATATTGTTCTGCTGCAGGACCTTGGGTACATGATGGTCTTGTGGAACATTGAAGCCATTAGTCCAAGTTTCTCTTGGTTACCGCCCAATTCTCCCCACCTCTCTCTCCTCTCTCTCTCTTATCTGACTGTTCCACAAGCTGCTCTCAGACCCTGGTGAGTCACTCCCTGCGGAGTCTTATCTCTAGCAGCAGAGTTTGTTAACTTAACTTAATGACAAGCTTTCACCCTTTAGAGCTCTGTAGCTGTAACGGTCAGGAGTAATGGATCCTCTGGACCCCCGCAAGCGGTGGTATAAGCCACAGCACGGAGCAGAATCTAAGTAGGTCCTGGTATTCACCAGAGCCAGAGCGGGAATCTTAATAGGTCGCTACCCCTGACGCCACTTGCTCGTGGTGGCGGCTGAGCTGCAGCGTGGTACAGAATCGTAATAGGCTCATAGTCGAGGACAGGCAGGAAGGTCAGGACAGGCAGCAAAGGTTCATGGTCGAGGGATAGAGGCAAGCAGTAAGGTACATGGTATAGCAATGGAACAACTTCAGGAATGCTTTCTCAGTAGGCACAATGCACTAAAGGTTCGGCAATGAAGTCAGGAAGGGGCAGTTTTAAATAGGGTCAGTGTCCGGTGATCACTGGTGCGCTGGCCCCTTAATCGTATGACAGCCGGTGCGCGCACACCCTAGGGAGCGGGAACGCGCACTTTGGAAGGCAGAGACATCGGCTGGAGCGTGGGTAAGTGAGCAGGATTGGGATGGAGCAGAGGAGTGAACGCGCCCGCGGCCCAACATGCGGGCCGTGGTGCCACTCGCCAGCACGGCATGCACCCGTGATAGAACTCACTCGACCTTGGCCTCCCCTTCTGTCTGGTCTGGAGAAATCTCTGTTTTAACTTACTTTGTTGTCTTCTGGCTTCCAGGACCTTTCTTCTGGCACAAACCCCTTCCAGTCAATGAGCAAATGATCGCTTTCATGGCTAGATTCTCCTTTATAGTAAAGGCGTTGCTGGTGTCGGCTTCAGAAGCAGGAAGAGCGGCTTTCTGGGCGAAATTATTCAGGACTAGCGATTTTAGCAAAGAGACATGGATGGAGTTCAGGACACGTATTATGGGTGGAATATGGAGCTTATAGGCCACTACATTGATATGTTTCACACCTAGAATGGCCCCAGGAAGCGAGGGCTCTGATTGTAACTGGGAATCTTGAGCTGCATGTATCTGGCCGACAACCACACCCTGTCTCCAGGAGAAAAGATCAGGGGAGGTCTCCTCTTTTTGTCTTCTTGGGCCTTCATACGAAGAGATGCCCGTTGCAGGGACTGGCGTGCCTGATCTCAGATGATCGTTAGGTCCCGGACCAGGTCCTTCACGGCAGGAACCTCAGAAGGCACCGAGAGGGGACCGGCAGACTTAAAATCCAAAGAATTTTATGAGAACTCTGCCCATGGTAACAGGTTGGCCCAATCATCTTGATGCACTGAAATGAAGTGGTGCAAGTAGTTGCGTAGGACGGTAGGTTGATGAAAAGTCCAATTTCGTCTGTAGCTGGGAGCAGAGGGAGCGCCAGAAGCTCAAAATGAATTTGACCTCCCAGTCTGAGAGAATATGCTGAAGAAGTCCATGCAGACGGATGATATGCTGGAAGAAGAAACTGGCAAGGCGAAGAGCAGAGGGTAGACCCGCAGACGAACAAAGTGAGACATCTTTGAGAATCGGTCAGTGACCACCCAGACAGCGGTATTACTGGAGGAGGGAGGAAGGTCAGTGATGCAGTCCATAGCCACGTGGGTTCATGAGCTATTGGGGATGGGTAGTGGCAGTAGCAGAGAATGAGATATAAGAGAACAAGATTTTTGCACCCCAGGATGTCTAGCAACTCGAGAACAATGTTCCCATATTAGTAGCTTCTTCTGCAATGCAGGGCACACATACGTTTTGCCCAGAGGAATATGCTGGAGATCCATGGGAGTGGCAGAGATCAGGCATTCAGGGAGAATTATGTGCCGAGGAGCTGGTTTCTCCCCGATCACGTCAGAGGCACATGAAAGGGCATCTGCCTTGACATTCTTCTCCACAGGGCAAAAATGAATTAGAAAATCATACCGGGAAAAGAAGGGGGGCCATGGGTTTGCCATGAGTTTAGACATTGGGCTGTCTGAAGGTATAGGAGGTTTTTGTGGTCGGTGTAGATATTGACCAGGTGACGAGCCCCCTGAAGGATTTAGCGCCATTCTTCCAAAGCCAGTTTGATGGCCAGTAATTCCTGGTCCCCGATGGTGTAATTCTTCTCTACGGAGGAAAATTTTTTAGAAAATAAGACACATGTGAGGGTCTTGCCTTTGGGACCTTTTGAGTAAGAACCGCCCTGGCCCCAACTGAAGAGGCATTGACTTCTAAGAAAAATGGCTTCTCCGTATCTGGCCAGGAAAGCATGGGTGCAGATGCAAATGCTGATTTCAGCCTAGAGAAGGCTTCTTCAGCAGCTGGTGGCCGTAGCTTGGGGTTGCCATTCTTGGGGCACCACCATTGAGAAGCGTGGCACAAACTGCCTATAGTAGTTGGTGAAACCCAGAAACCACTGTATGACCTGAAGGCCGAAGGGTCACGGCCACTGCAGGATAGCAAACAAGAGAGATGTATAGGGGCCATTCTAAGCCCATCCTTCACTAGAAGCCATGGCGGTCCCATCACACCACAGGAGCATTTGAGCACCATATGGTTCTGCTGACAGATTTACTGGTCCCTACGCTCCTCCTTTCCAGACTAATAATCTCTGCTCCTTTCTCACATTTCAGAGCTTTGCGCTGGAGCATGGACTTATTTCAGCCGACGATGTTTGTTGTCTTCGGAAAGATCCGGAAGTTGGTTTGAATGTAAAAGATTCTGTGAAGGACTGAAATCCACTCTTCTGGTTGTTATGGAGGAAGACTCAGAACTTAAGGTACGGCTCCTGCTCTTCAGGATGGGCCCCTATGATAACACCTCTTTATTGAGCAGGTTCTACAGTAAATTCAGGTATTTGTTATTGAAATTCTCTCTGGACTCCAAAAATTGTATTCTGTATTGATAGCTGACCATGAGTATACTGTATGTTGACCGGCAGCACTAGCACTCGGCTCTGAAACTCATCAGACTGCAGGAGTCAAGGTGCCCTCTATAGTAGCATGGCCCATTTAGGCACAGTAGTTCATCCATATATGGAAATTCTCAACAGCTGAGCATCATTTAGGAAAAGTAAATGGGTTTGAGCTGATGAATGAGTCAAAGACATATATGGACGACCCTTTATGCTGGAAACCATAGGGGCCCAACAATTCACTCGGGCTCCTACTTTCTGCAGGTCCCGAGGATCTCACCACTGGTGATACCACATTGATGGCTCCGATGCATTGGAACAAACTGAAGCTGTGAGAGGTAATAGTTTGTGTGATACATTTTCCTGTTTTTTTTTTATTCAGAAATATTTGGCTGAGACTAAAAAGGAATATTGGGTTGGTAAAAAGCCAAGAAGCAAATGGAATCCAAAATGGTCATGGCCTTATGGCTATTACATGTGAGTATCTGAAGAATCATCTAATTGGAACACTATGAATATAATAACTGGCTCTATAGAAGCAGAGCTTATCTGTACAGGGTACATGGAGGTCTTATTTTGCCCTGATGACACTAAGGTAGACATGAAAGATTGGGATTTTCCCCCTTTTCTAGTGTGAATTGTGTCAAAGTGAGCCAGCAGCAATATCTAATGCGCCTAATGAATGTTTTAGGCGCATTGTTCGTAAGACTAACAGCAGTGGGCGTCGTACCACACTCATAATATTTCACACATATATGAATGTGGTTCGGCAAAACTAGGCGCATTACTGCTTGGAAAGAGAGACCTATGTCAATGTGACCTGTCTGAGCCTGAGGAGTTGAAGTGTAGATACATTTTCCTTTAGGGCAGAAAATGTCCCTTATTTCTCAACTTCCACCAGTGCAATGAAAACAAGTAATTTATGATAATTATCAAACTATATAAAATTACATTATTTAAATTGAATAAAAATGTTGTCATTTAAAATTAATATTAAAAAAATATTTTTCATGGGAAAAAAAAATCATTTGTCCCCCCAAAAGTGCAGGTTCCCCACTTGATGGAGGGTCCTGTAATTGAAAACCCTAGGTCGCCTCAATAGAAAAAATGAGGGAAAAAAATCCAGAAAAAACCCATCGGGTTGACCTGGAAAGAATTTTTCTGCAAAATTTTTGGTGGGGAAAAAAGTATTTGGGCCCGACAAACAAGCGAGATTTCGGCTCTCACAGACCTGTGACCTTCTTAAAAGGCTCCCCTTTTCCTCCACCTTTCCTTAGTAATGGTCCTTTTTTAAAAAGGACACCTGCCACAACCTCAGTCACACTCCAAAATCCACATGGTGAAACCAAAAAGCTGTCGAAGGGGCACCAGTAACAAAATTGTTCCCGCACCCGGGTAGAAACGAACCTGCAATAGGCGAGCAGCTTGGTGTAAGAAACCAACCCGTGGGAGCAATAAATTTTGAAAAAAGGAAACATATAAGACACTGAAATCTCCCTCCATCTGGGCTCCCCACAAGATTTCACCCGTGGGGTCAAAAATATCACAAGAACGTGAGAATCCCCGAACCCCAAAGGGGACCCATGACCCCCAGAGAGTGGACCAAGTAACAAAGGCTCCCTTTATTCATACTACACCGCCCCGGGACCAGATCCCCGCAGTGCCAAATGTCCCCCTGTTAAAACCCCCGAAACCCCTGGGGGGACCCAGTACGACCGCAAGGCTGGGGCCAATGTAACCCAAGGTACCACAATAACAACTCGCACCAGGGGGCTCGACCCGCAGTGCCCGCTGTCCCCCCCGCTTAAGCCAGTAATGTCCGGGCCCGGCTGGGAAGTTTGTAGAGGTCATTTGGATGATCCAGAAGAGGACTGGAGAGAATGTATGTGGTCAGATGAAACATAAGTAGAACGGTTTGGAAGGAACACAATTTGTCGTGTTCTTGGAGGATGAGAGAAGGTCTGGGTTGCCTCCACAGAAACACCATACCTACTGTTGAAGGCATGGGGGGGAGGGTGCACACCAGAACCTACTGTGAAGCATGGGGGGGGGCAACACCTGCCTACTGTGAAGCTAGCGTTGGGGGGGGGCAACACACCAGACCTACCTTGTGAAGCATGGGGTGGTCGGAGGGCAACACCGAGACCTACTGTTGAAGCATGGGAGGCGGTCAACACCAGACATTCTTGTTTTGACAAAAAAAAACAATGCATGGGAGGGCCGGCAACACCAGACCTACTGTGAAGACATGAGGGGGGGTGGTAAACAACAGTCCTACTGTGAAGCATGGGGGGGGGGGGCCAACACAGACCTACTGTGAAGCATTGGGGGGGGCAACACCAGACCTACTGTGAAGCGATGGAGGGGCATAAACCTGACCACTACTGTGAAGCATGGCGGGGGGAGGGGGGCAACATTGGGGTGGTTTCGTTTGAAAAGGGGCCCAAGACAACTGATCATTGAAAGAATGAATGGGGGCCGTGTATGGTGAGATTTTGAGTGCAAACTCCTCCTTCCATCCAGCAACGACATTGAAGATGAACAGTTGGCTGGGTCTTTCAGCATCGGACACTGATCCCGCCCATATCACACGCCAGGGCAAATAAGGAGTGGACTTCATAAGAAGCACTTCAGGTTTTCGGATGTGGCCTAGCCAGCTCCTTGTTGGCTCCCAGAGGACAGCCCCAAAAACCATCCCTGCTCTGGAGAGAGATCTGCATGGCAGGAATGGGCCAACATTCCCAGCAGCAGTGGCGGCAACCTCGTGAAGACAGAAAACGTGATGCGACCTCTGTCATTACGCAACAGCAAGGAGATAGAACAAGAAGGATTGAGAGGAACGTCTGTTATTGACCCAAATACTTATTTTCCTCCATAATTTGCAATAATAAATCAGACAATGGGATTTTTATGGATTTGTTTTCTCATTTTGTTCTCTCATAGTTCGAGGTCGACCTGTGTGTCAGTTACAGGGAGTCCTAGCCCTCATCCAGTGAGGCCGCTGCACCTGCGACCGGATACTGTACACTATTTGAGGGACTATTGCGCAGGACGCCCCACTAGGCCGACGGTCGACCCTTCCTAAATACTTTGTAATAGTACAAAAACCTTTTTCTCACTGTATATGTCTAATATTACGAGTGTGGTACAAAACCCCCAGAACACCCCTCATGTTAGATGTTAGGTGCATTAGAAATTGTCGAGTCTTACGAACAATGGGCCTAACACATTCATAAGGTGCATTAGACATCATAGCCGCTCACTTAGGCGCATTTTACGCCAGAAAAGGGTGATAAACCCGGCAATACATGTCTCCCCTAGTTCCATACTTCTCTCTCTAAGCTCATCATTTCCATCTTTTTAACCCCACTTGTACGTTTTCTTTATAGTTACGAATCAAATTCTGAAATTTGTGGTAAAGTGAGAGCTGGAGAACTGGATATAGAAAGATGCTCCTTGTACTACAACTGTATCTGTGAGCTGAGCCTCGTCCCGGTGAGAGGTTTATCAGAGTCGTCTCCGAGAACCTCAGAAATAGTTTTATGGGAGAATAAATATTTTTTTTTTTTTTTTTTTTTTTTAAATGTGAAATGGAAAGATAATATACAGCATTATAATCTCCGGCAGAGCTCGGCTATAATCTGTGTGCATGTGCAGCTATAATCTCCGGCAGAGCTCGGCTATAATCTGTGTGCATGTGCCAGCTATAATCTCCGGAAGAGCTCGGCTATAGTCTGTGTGCATGTGCAGCTATAATCTCCGGTCAGAGCTTCGGCTATAATCTGTGGTGGCAGTTATGTGCAGCTATATTGTGTGCATGTGCTGCAGCTATAATCTCAGCAGAGCTCGGCTATAATCTGTGTGTATGTGCAGCTATAATCTCAAGCAGAGCTCCGGCTATAGTCTGTGTGCATGTGCTACAGCTATATCTCCTGGCAGGACCATCAGCTAATCTGTGTGCATGTGCAGCTATAATCTCCGGCAGACCTCAGCTATAATCTGTGTGCATGTGCAGCTATAATCTCCGGCAGACCTCAGCTATAATCTGTGTGCATGTGCAGCTATAATCTCCGGCAGAGTTCGGCTATAATCTGTGTGTATGTGCAGCTATAATCTCCGGTAGAGCTCGGCTATAATCTGTGTGTATGTGTAGCTATAATCTCTGGCAGAGCTCGGCTATAATCTGTGTATGTGCGGCTATAATCTCTGGCAGAGCTCGGCTATAATCTGTGTGTATGTGCAGTTATAATCTGTGTACATGTGCAGCTATAATCTCTGGCAGACCTCAGCTATAATATGTGTGCATGTGCAGCTATAATCTCCGGCAGACCTCAGCTATAATCTGTGTGTATGTGCAGCTATAATCTGTGTGCATGTGCAGCTATAATCTCCAGCAGAGCTCGGCTATAATCTGTGTACATGTGAAGTTATAATCTCTGGCAGAGCTCGGCTATAATCTGTGTGCATGTGAAGCTATAATCTGTGTGCATGGTGATGCTATATTATCCGGCAGAGGCTCAGTTAATCTGTGTTGCATGTGCAGCTATAATCTCCAGGCAGAGCATCGGCATAATCTGTGGTGTATGTGCAGCTATAATCCTACGGCAGAGATCATGACTATAATCTGTGTGCAATGTGCAGCTATACATCTGTGTGGTAGTATGCGCTATAATCTGTGTTGCATGTTGCAAGCTATAATCTCCGGTAGAGGCTCGGCTGATAAATCTTGTGAGTGCCAGCTATAACTTATCTGGAGAGCTCTCGGCTATAATCCTGTGCTGTATGTGCAGCTATAATCTCCGGCAGAGCTCGGCTATAATCTGTATGCATGTGCCGCTATAATCTCCGGCAGAGCGTCGGATTTAATCTGTTGCATGTGCAGCTATAATTTACTCGGCTGAGCTCGGCTATAATCTGTGTGCATGTGCAGCTATAATCTCCGGTTGAAGACTCGGCTATAATCTGTGGTGCTATGTGCAGCTATAAATCTCCGGAGAAGCTCGGCTATAATCTCGTGTGCGATGTGCAGCTATAATCTCGGGCAGAGCTCGGCTTATAATTGGTGTGCATGTGCAGCTATAATCTCCGGTAGAGCTCGGCTATAATCTGTGTGCATGTGCAGCTATAATCTCCGGCAGAGCTCGGCTATAATCTGTGTGCATGTGCAGCTATAATCTCCGGCAGAGCTCGGCTATAATCTGTGTGCATGTGCAGCTATAATCTCCGGCAGAGCTCGGCTATAATCTGTGTGTATGTGCAGCTATAATCTGTGTGCATGTGCAGCTATAATCTCCGGCAGAGCTCGGCTATAATCTGCGTGTATGTGCAGCTATAATCTCTGGCAGAGCTTGGCTATAATCTGTGTGCATGTGCAGCTATAATCTGTGTGTATATGCAGCTATAATCTCCGGCAGAGCTCGGCTATAATTGTGTGCGAGATGTGAGTTATAATCTCTGGCAGGATGGCATATAATCTGTGTGTATGTGCAGCTATAATCTCCGACATAGCTTGGCTATAATCTGTGTGTATGTGCAGCTATAATCTCTGGCAGAGCTCGGCTATAATCTGTGTGCATGTGCAGCTATAATCTTCGGTAGCGCTCGGCTATAATCTGTGTGCATGTGCATCTATAATCTCCGGCAGAGCTCGGATATAATCTGTGTGTATGTGAAGCTATAATCTCCGGTAGAGCTCGGCTATAATCTGTGTGCATGTGCATCTATAATCTCCGGCAGAGCCCGGCTTTAATCTGTGTGGCATGTGCTGCTATAATACTTCGGCAGGAGCTCGGCTCATAATATGTGTGCAGCGTGTCAGGTATAATCTCGGTAGTGCTCGGCTATAATCTTTGTGCATGTGCAGCTATAATCTCCGGGCAGAGCTCGGATAATAATGTCTGTGTGCTTGTGCAGCTATAATCTCCGGTAGAGCTCGGCTATAAATCTGTCGTGGCATGTGCATCTATCAAATCTCCGGCAGAGAGCCCTGGCTTTAAATCTGGTGTCATGTGCAGCTAATAACTCTGGCAGAGCTCGGCTATAATCTGTGTGCATGTGCATCTATAATCTCCGGCAGAGCCCGGCTTTAATCTGTGTGCCATGTGCAGCTATAATTACGGCAGAGCTCGCGCTATAATCAGGGTGTATGTGCATCTATAATCTTCCGGCTCATGAGCTGCTCGGCCTTAATAATCTAGTGTGCATGGGTGCAGCTATAATCTTCGGCAGAGCTCCGGCTATATAATCTTGTGTGTGCATGTGTTGCTGATAATTCCGGCAGAGCATCGCTATATCTTGTGTGCATGTGTAGCTGATAAATCTCCGGCAGAGCTCTGGCTATAATCTGTGTGCTATCGTGCGATATAATCTCCGGCAGAGCTCGGCTATAATCTGTGTGCATGTGTAGCTATAATCTCCGGCAGAGCTCGGCTATAATCTGTGTGCTTGTGTAGCTATAATCTCCGGCAGAGCTCGGCTATAATCTGTGTGCATGTGCAGCTATAATCTCCGGCAGAGCTCGGCTATAAACTGTGTGCAATGTGTACGCTATAATCTCCGGCAGAGCTCGGCTATTAATCTGGTGTGCAATGTTGAGCTATAATCTCGGCAGAGCTCGGCTATATCTGTGTGCATGTGCAGCTCTATAATCTCCGGCAGAGCTCGGCTATAATCTGTGTGCATGTGCAGCTATAATCTCCGGCAGAGCTCGGCTATAATCTGTGTGCATGTGTAGCTATAATCTCCGGCAGAGCTCGGCTATAATCTGTGTGCATGTGTAGCTATAATCTCCGGCAGAGCTCGGCTATATCTGTCGTTGCATGTTGCTAGACATATAATCTCAGGGCAGAGCTCGGCTATAATCTGTGTGCATGTGTAGTGTAGGCTATAATCTCCGGCTCAGAGCTCGGCTATAATCTGTGTGCATGTGTAGCTCTAATCTCAGCAGAGCTCGGCTATAATCTGTGTGCTTGTGCAGCTATAATCTCCGGCAGAGCTCGGCTATAATCTGTGTGCTTGTGTAGCTATAATCTCCGGCAGAGCTCGGCTATAATCTGTGTGCATGTGCAGCTATAAATCATACCTGAAAAATCTTTGAGATGCTTGGTTCACTATACTTTTGATCCAAAAGATGTTTAAGCTGCCACGACTTTTCACGTGATCATCAAATATCGGGCAGTCCTATGATTTCTTTACTCTCAATCGAGCCAATCAGGCCCCTGCTGGGTCAACCGACTCCATTATTCAGAGGGAGGAAAAAATAAAAACACACTCAACCTGCAAAGCTGCCCGCTTCTTATGACAGCACTCTGTGAGGAAATGGGCGGGGACAGACAAACCCCAAAATGGAAGCACGCCTTGCCTTCCCCAAATAGTTTAAAGAATCAATGTACACAAAAATATAAACGTATGGTTCTGCATCAAAATAACATTTCTGAAAAAAACGTTATGCAAACATGGGTTGCCACTGGCAGGGGCTGCGGCACAATAATATTTATGTTTATTATTACATGTCACACCACACAGACCGCCGCCAGAGGCCGACATTACTGCAAAAAAGCGGAATAACACTACGTTGAATCCCTAAGAAGCATTTATGCTATCTATCATACTGAAAAACATTTGGAGACTCTCGGTTTCACATATCATGGATTCAGAACTTGTTTAAGCTGCCCACGACTTTCAAGTGATACTCTCAATATTCAGGCAGTCCTATCCTATCTTGTTTAACCTCTCAATCGAGCCAATCTGGGCCTCTCCACGGCTGTCATAAGAACGGGCAGCTTTGCAGGTTGGGTGTTTTTTATTTTTTCTCTTCTGAATAATGGGAGGTCTGGCTGACCCCCCACACAGTTGAGAGAGGCTGGATGTGGCTCTATTGAGAGGTAAAAAAATTAGTGTGGACTGCCCCTATTTGAGATCACGTTGAAAAGTCGTGGGCAGCTTAAACATCTTTGCTCAAGAATTGTGAACCGAGAGTCTCAAAGTTTTTTCATGTATGATAGATAGCATAAATGCTTCATGTGCAGCTATAATCTCCGGCAGACCTCGGCTATAATCTGTGTGCATGTGCAGCTATAATCTCCGGTAGAGCTCGGCTATAATCTGTGTGCATGTGCAGCTATAATCTCCGGCGAGCTCGGCTTATCAATACTGTGTGCATGTGCGCTATAATCTCGGGTAGGCTCGGCATATAATCCTGTGTGCATGTGCAGCTATAATATCCGCAGAGCATAGGCTATAGTCTCGTGTGAATGATGCAAGCTATAATCTCCGGAAGAGCTCAGCTATAGTCTGTGTGCATGTGCAGCTATAGTCTGTGTGCATGTGCAGCTATAATCTGTGTGCATGTGCAGCTATAATCTGTGTGTATGTGCAGCTATAATCTCTGGCAGAGCTCGGCTATAATCTGTGTGTATGTGCAGCTATAGTCTGTGTAAATGTGCAGCTATAATCTCCGGCAGAGCTCGGGGGCTATATGCTGTGTGCATGTGCAGATATAATTCTCCGCAGGCTTGGCTATCATCTGTTGTGTCTATGTGCGCTATAAATCTCCGGCAAGAGCTCGGCTATAATCTGTGTGTATGTGCAGCTATAATCTCCGGCAGAGCTCAGCTATAATCTGTATGCATGTGCCGCTATAATCTCCGGAAGAGCTCGGCTATAGTCTGTGTGAATGTGCAGCTATAATCTCCGGCAGACTCGGTCTATAATGTCTCGTGTGACATGTGTTGCATATTATCTCCACAGTAGAGATCGGCTATAATCTGTGTGCATGTGCAGCTATTAATCTCCGGCAGGTCGCTTCAGGCTATAATCTGTGTGTATGTGCAGCTATAATCTCGGCAGAGCTCGCGCTATTAATCTGTATGCATGTGCAGCTATAATCTCAGGCAGAGCTCGGCTATAATCTGTGTGTATGTGCAGCTATAATCTGTGTGTATGTGCAGCTATAATCTGTGTGCATGTGCAGCTATAATCTCCGGCAGACCTCGGCTATAATCTGTGTGTATGTGCAGCTATAATCTCTGGCAGAGCTCGGCTATAATCTGTGTGTATGTGCAGCTATAATCTCTGGCAGAGCTCGGCTATAATCTGTGTGTATGTGCAGCTATAATCTCTGGCAGAGCTCGGCTATAATCTGTGTGTATGTGCAGCTATAATCTCAGGCAGAGCTCGGCTTATTAATTATGTGTGTATGGGCAGCTTAATCTCCGGCAGAGAGTCGGTATAATCTCCGGCAGACCTCGGCTATAATCTTTGTGTATGAGCAGCTATAATCTCCGGCAGAGCTCGGCTATAATCTCCGGCAGAGCTCGGCTATAATCTGTGTGTATGTGCAGCTATGAGAGTCTGTTATGTGTTGTGCAGCTTAATATGTGTGCATGTTGCAGTCGTATAATCGGCAGGATCTCGCAGCTATAATCTTTGTGTATGTTCAGCTATAATCTCTGGCAGACCTCAGCTATAATCTGTGTGTATGTGCAGCTATAATATGTGTGCATGTGCAGCTATAATCTCCGGCAGACCTCAGCTATAATCTTTGTGTATGTGCAGCTATAATCTCTGGCAGACCTCAGCTATAATCTTTGTGTGATGTAGCAGCTATAATCACATCTCTGGCAAGAGCTCGGTATGAAACATGGTGTGTATGTGCAAGGCAACAACACTATTAATCTCTGGCAGACCTCAGCTATAATCTGTGTGTATGTGCAGCTATAATCTCTGGCAGAGCTCGGCTATAACCTGTGTGCATGTGCAGCTATAATCTCCAGCAGAGCTCGGCTATAATCTGTGTGTATGTGCAGCTTGATAATCTCCAGCAGAGGCTGGGCTATAATTGTGTGTATGTGCAGCTATAATCTCCGGCAGAGCTCGCTATATCTGTGTGTTGTGCAAGCTATGATCTCAGCAGAGCTCGGCTATAATCTGTGTGTATGTGCAGCTATAATCTCCGGCAGAGCTCGGCTATAATCTGTGTGCATGTGCAGCTATAATCTCCGGCAGAGCTCGGCTATAATCTGTGTGTATGTGCAGCTATAATCTCCGGCAGAGCTCGGCTATAATCTCCGGCAGACCTCGGCTATAATCTTTGTGTATGTGCAGCTATAATCTCCGGCAGAGCTCGGCTATAATCTCCGGCAGAGCTCGGCTATAATCTGTGTGTATGTGCAGCTATAATCTGTGTGTATGTGCAGCTATAATATGTGTGCATGTGCAGCTATAATCTCCGGCAGACCTCAGCTATAATCTTTGTGTATGTGCAGCTATAATCTCTGGCAGACCTCAGCTATAATCTGTGTGCATGTGCAGCTATATTAATCTTCCTGCAGAGTGGCTATAATTCTGTGTGCATGTGCAGCTATAATGCTCTAGGGCATGACCTACAGCTATAATCTGTGTGTATGTGCAGCTATAATATGTGTGCATGTGCAGCTATAATCTCCGGCAGACCTCAGCTATAATCTTTGTGTATGTGCGCTATTTCTCTGGCTGACCTCAGCTATAATCTTTGTGTTTGTGCAGCTATAATCTCTGCAGAGCTCGGCTTGACTAGATACACTGTGTGTATGTGCAGCTATAATCTCTGGCAGACCTCGGCTATAATCTGTGTGTATGTGCAGCTATAATCTCTGGCAGAGCTCGGCTATAATCTGTGTGCATGTGCAGCTATAATCTCCAGCAGAGCTCGGCTATAATCTGTGTGTATGTGCAGCTATAATCTCCAGCAGAGCTCGGCTATAATCTGTGTGTGTAGTCCAGCTAATAAATCTCCGGCAGAGCTCGCTTTATAATCTGTGTGTATGTGCAGCTATAATCTCCAGCAAGCTCGGCTATAATATCGTGTGTGTGTATGTGCAGCTATAATCTCCTGCAGGAGCTCGGCTATATCTGTGTGGCATGTGCTGCTATACTCTCCAGGCAGAGCTTCGGCTATAATCTGTGTTGTATGTGCAGCTATAATCTCACGGCACAGAGCATCGGCTTATAATCCTCGGCAGACCTAAGGCTATAATCTTTGTGTATGTGCAGCTATAATCTCCGGCAGAGCTCGGCTATAATCTCCGGCAGAGATCGGCTATAATCTGTGTGTATGTGCAGCTATAATCTGGGTGTATGTGCAGCTATAATATGTGTGCATGTGCAGCTATAATCTGCCGGGCAGACCTCAGCCTTCTAATCTTTGTGGTAATGTGCAGCTATAATCTGCTGGCAGAACTCAGATTTAATTGTGTGCATGTGCAGCTATATATCTCAGCAGAGCTCTGGCTATAGTTCTGTGTGCATGGTGCAGCATAATCTCCTGGCAGACCCTCGCGCTATAATCTGTGTGTATGTGCAGCTATAATATGTGTGCATGTGCAGCTATAATCTCCGGCAGACCTCAGCTATAATCTTTGTGTATGTGCAGCTATAATCTCTGGCAGACCTCAGCTATAATCTTTGTGTATGTGCAGCTATAATCTCTGGCAGAGCTCGGCTATAACCTGTGTGTATGTGCAGCTATAATCTCTGGCAGACCTCAGCTATAATCTGTGTGTATGTGCAGCTATAATCTCAGGCAGAGCTCGGCTATAATCTGAGTGAATGTGCAGCTATAATCTCCAGCAGAGCTCGGCTATAATCTGTGGGTATGTGCAGCTATAATCTCCAGCAGAGTCGGCTTTAATCTAGTGTGTATGTGCAAGCTATAATTCTCCGGGCAGTGAGTCGGCTAATTAATCGTGTGTGTCTTGTGCAGCTATAATCTCAGCAGAGGCTCGGCTGATTAATCCTCGTGTGTATGTGCAGCTATAATCTCCGGCAGAGCTCGGCTATAATCTGTGTGCATGTGCAGCTATAATCTCCGGCAGAGCTCGGCTATAATCTGTGTGTATGTGCAGCTATAATCTCCGGCAGAGCTCGGCTATAATCTCCGGCAGACCTCGGCTATAATCTTTGTGTATGTGCAGCTATAATCTCCGGCAGAGCTCGGCTATAATCTCCGGCAGAGCTCGGCTATAATCTGTGTGTATGTGCAGCTATAATCTGTGTGTATGTGCAGCTATAATATGTGTGCATGTGCAGCTATAATCTCCGGCAGACCTCAGCTATAATCTGTGTGTATGTGCAGCTATAATCTCTGGCAGACCTAGCTGTTATATTTCTGTGTTCATGTGCCAGCTATTATCTCCAGCAGAGCTCGGGCTATAATCTGTGTGCATGTGCGCAATAAATCTCTGGCAGACCTCAGCTATAATTCTGTGTGCTATGTGCAGCTAATAATTTGTGTGCTTATGTGCAGCTATAATCCTCCGGCAGACCCTCAGCTATAATTCTTTGTGTATGTGCTGCTATCAATCTCGGCAGACCTCAGCTATAATCTTTGTGGTATGTGATGCAATAATCTATGGCAGAGACTTCGGCTATAACCTGTGTGTATGCTGCAGCTATTAATCTCTGGGCAGCCTCAGCTATAAATCTGTGTGTATGTGCAGCTATAATCTCTGGCAGGAGCTCGGCGTATAATCTGTGTACATGTGCAGCTATAATCTCCAGCAGAGCTCGGCTATAATCTGTGTGTATGTGCAGCTATAATCTCCAGCAGAGCTCGGCTATAATCTGTGTGTATGTGCAGCTATAATCTCCGGCAGAGCTCGGCTATAATCTGTGTGCATGTGCAGCTATAATTTTTTTCTCCATTGCAGAGCTCGCGCTATAATATGATGTGTATTGTGCAGCTATAGTCTGTGTGCATGTGCCGCTTTGCTGTCCGTTACTTGCTGCGCTAGAGGGAGGACGCCTTCCCTTTAAAGGGTCTGAACGTTAAGAGGTTTTAGGGGGTGGGATAAACAAATGCAGTGAACCTGGCGCTCCCCGTGCGCTATAGATTGTGACACTTTCATGCTATTGCTCAGACATTTGTTGTGTTGTGTTGTTGTTTTTTTTTCCTTTGTTATATTATTTTCATATAATTAAAACATTTTAACTCTTTCTGGTCGCAGAATTTTTTAAAATTTTTGCTTTTTCTTCATTTCCTTCCCAGAGTCAGAACTTTTTTTAATGGTTCCATCTTCTTAGACAGCTAGTGGAGGGCTTGTTTTTGTTGTGAAACAAAATGCGGCCATTGTCTCACTGTTTATTTCAATTTCTGTTGGACACAGAATGACCACACACACATATTTTGGCAATTGGGAAAGGTTTTTTTTTCTTTCTTGCTACAGTGTTTACCTTACAGAATTCATCATGTTATAGTTTCATAGATTGGACTTTCACGGAGGCGGAGACTACAATTATGTGCAAGTTTTAAAGAATTATATTATTTTATTTGTAAAGTGAAAACAGGGGAAGTTTTGAACTTTTCACTTTCGTTATTTCTGTAGTTAAATATTTTTACATAAACTTTTCGGGCGGCCTGTATGAACGGGGCTGTGACTTTTTTTGCAGTGCTTTGAGCCAAACAAACTGTGGTAGCCCTGTTCTTCAGATGTATGAGCCGTCATATGTTGAAACGGATGAGCGGTATTTTTGTAAGTGGGGTAGTGAACCACACTGGACTACTGCCGGGCTTGCTTCCGAGGGGGCTTCATAACTAAGAGGCTGTCGGGCATCTTCACAGAGCTCTTTTGATGGTAAGGATGGCCTGACACCCAACAGCCGTCAGGTGCTGACCTCAGCAGCAGACCCCAACAGCCGCCAGGAGCGGACCTTCAGCGCAGACCCAACAGCCGCAGGTGCGACCTCAGCGCAGACCTCCAACAGCCGCCAGGTGCGACCTCAGAGCAGACCCCAACAGCCACCAAGTCGCGACATCAGAGCAGTCCCACAAAACAAGCAGCCAGGTACTACCTCAGAAGCAGACCCCAACAAGCCGCCAGGTGCGACATCTAGCGCAGACACCAACAGCCGCCAGGTGCGACCTCAGCGGCAACCCCTGACAGCCACAAGGTGCGACTCAGCGCTAGACCCAACAGCGCAGGTGCGACCTCAGCGCAGACTCCACACAGCGCCAGGTGTGCGACCTTACCAGCCCAAACCCCAACCGCCGCCTGGTGCGACCTAGCGCCAGACCCCGAACAGACAGCCAGGATGCGACCTCAGCGCCAGTCAAACAGCCGCCAGTGCGACCTCAGCGCAAACCCCAACAGCGCCAGGTGCGACCTCCGCGACCCCAGACCCCAACAGCGACAGGTGCGACCTCAGCGCACGACCCCGGACAGCCACAGGTGCGACCCACAGCGCAAGACACCAGACAGCCACCAGGTGCGAACCAAGGCGGCAGACGCACCATACAGACCACCAGGTAGCGACCTCAAGCGCAAACCCCAACATGCACGCCAGGTGCGACCTCTGCTCGAAAACCCAAAAAAACAAGCCGACCAGGTGCTGAACCTCAGCGCAAAACCCAACAGTCCGGCCAGGTGGCGACCCCATCAAGCGCAAACCCCAACAGCAGCAAGGTCGCGACTCAGCGCAGACCCTCAACAGCCGACCAGGTGCGACGCTCAGCGCAGAACCCCAACAGCCGCCAGGTGCGGACGTCAGCGCAAACACCGAACAGCCGCCAGGTGCGACCTCAGCGCAACCCCGACAGCGCACCAGGGTGCGGACCTCAGCGCAGACACCCGACAGCCACCAGGTGCGGACCCTCAGCGCAGACCCAACAGCCACAAGGTGCGTCCCTCAGCGCAGACCCCAAACAGCCACCAGGTTGCGCCTTCAGCGCAGACCACAACAGCGACAGGTGCGACCTCAGCGCAGACCCAACAGCCAATCCTGGTGCGACCTCATGCGCAGACCCAACAGCCGCCAGGTGCGACTCAGCGCTCACCCCGACAGCCACACAGGTGCGACCCAAGCGCGACGCCCCGACAGCCACCTGGTGCGACCCAAGCGCAAGACCCCGACAGCCGCCAGGTGCGGAACCCAAGCGCGCAGACCCCGACTGCACGCAGGTGGACCAATCGAGACCCCGGACAGCACCTGGGTGCGACCCCAGCGCAGGACCCGACATCCGCCAGGTGCGACCCAAGCGCAGACCACCGACAGCCACCTGGTGGACCCAAGCGCAGACCCCGACAGCGCCAGGTGGCGACCCAAGGCAGACCACCGACCAGCCGCCAGGTGCGACCCAACAATCGCAGACCCCGACAGCCGCAGGTGCGACCCAAGCCAGCCCAACCAGCCGCCAGGTGCGAACACATCAGAGACGCCCCCAGCAGTCTGGCAGCCTGACCACGAGCGCCAGGAAGTGCCAAAGCTCTGGCACCAACAGAACAGGAACAAAAGATTAAAGCAGACTAGGAAAGATAAGTTGCAGGGTACAAGAGACAAAGGACAGGACAAAACGGATGCCAACCAGGAGGGTTAAACGTTTAAGGCAGAAAGGAACAATACAGAGGAATCAGATGGAAAACCACCGCACCCGGAGACATAAGCAGAGGACCATAAAGGAGAAACTCAGGCAAGGAATCAAGGCACGCCAGAGGCGCAAGAACACAGGCAGAGGCAGAGAACAAGGCAAGGAAACTCAGACAAAGACTCAAGGAGACCAACATAGGGACTAACCAAATATAGAGAATACCAGAAGGACACAAAGAAGACAGCGTGTGCACACCGGACTGCTAAAAAACAAGATAAGAAAACACACAGCAGCAACAGCACAACATGAGACACTAACAACACAACATGAGACACTAACAACACAACATGAGACACTAACAACACAACAGATACTAAAAAAACAACATGAGACACTAACAACACAACATGAGATACTAACAGCACAACATGAGACACCAACACAACATGAGACACCAACACAACATGAGACACCAACACAACATGAGACACCAACACAACATGAGACACCAACACAACATGAGACACCAACACAACATGAGACACCAACACAACATGAGACACCAACACAACATGAGACACTAACAACACAACATGAGATACTAACAACACAACATGAGACACTAACAACACCAACATGAGACACTAACAACACAAACATGAGATACTAACAACACAACATGAGACACTAACAACACAACATGAGACACTAAACAACACAACATGAGACACTAACAACACAACATGAGACACTAACAACACAACATGAGATACTAACAGCACACATGAGACACTAACAACACAACATGAGATACTAACAACACAACATGAGACACTAACAACACAACATGAGATACGAACAACACAACATGAGAGACACTAACAACACAACATGAGACACTAACAACACAACATGAGACACTAACAACACAACATGAGACACTAACAACACAACATGAGACACTAACAACACAACATGAGACACTAACAACACAACATGAGATACTAACAACACAACATGAGACACTAACAACACAACATGAGACACTAACAACACAACATGAGATACTAACAACACAACATGAGATACTAACAACACAACATGAGACACTAACAACACAACATGAGACACTAACAACACAACATGAGGCAACAACAGCACAACATGAGACACTAACAACACAACATGAGACACTAACAACACAACATGAGACACTAACAACACAACATGAGATACTAACAACACAACATGAGACACTAACAACACAACATGAGACACTAACAACACAACATGAGATACTAACAACACAACATGAGACACTAACAACACAACATGAGACACTAACAACACAACATGAGATACTAACATCAAACCATGTGATACTAACAACACAACATGAGACACTAACAACACAACATGAGATACTAACAGCACAACATGAGATACTAACAACACAACATGAGACACTAACAACACAACATGAGACACTAACAACACAACATGAGACACTAACAACACAACATGAGATACTAACAACACAACATGAGATACTAACAACACAACATGAGACACTAACAACACAACATGAGACACTAACAACACAACATGAGACACTAACAACACAACATGAGACACTAACAACACAACATGAGATACTAACAACACAACATGAGATACTAACAACACAACATGAGACACTAACAACACAACATGAGATACTAACAACACAACATGAGACACTAACAACACAACATGAGACACTAACAACACAACATGAGACACTAACAACACAACATGAGATACTAACAACACAACATGAGACACTAACAACACAACATGAGACACTAACAACACAACATGAGATACTAACAACACAACATGAGACACTAACAACACAACATGAGACACTAACAACACAACATGAGATACTAACAACACAACATGAGACACTAACAACACAACATGAGACACTAACAACACAACATGAGACACTAACAACACAACATGAGATACTAACAACACAACATGAGATACTAACAACACAACATGAGACACTAACAACACAACAGACTACAAAATAACACAACATGCCACAACAAGGATCAGGCAGGCAGTGTGAGGAGAAGCAGGCTTGGCAGAGGAAGCCCAACCCCGCTGCACACTGTGGGAATAAAGGAAGGGAAGATGTGGCCGCCGCCCTCTATGGCCCCGTTCACACGGCTTATTTGCCGACAG
Source organism: Phyllomedusa bahiana (assembly GCA_025379985.1). NCBI lineage: Eukaryota > Metazoa > Chordata > Amphibia > Anura > Hylidae > Phyllomedusa > Phyllomedusa bahiana. The sequence goes on along the minus strand of JAODAL010051765.1, from coordinate 187 downwards.
ATTGGCGCCGTATTCCGCGCCGGATTTGCGCTTCAATACGGCGCCAATCCGTCAGAGTCATTACGGTAATCCACTGCTCTCATAGAGAACAGTGGATTCTGTCGCTCATCACCGCTCGGCGAATCCGCCGGGCGGGGAGAAAGTGACATGCACATTATCCAGGCGCAAAACCCCCGGGATAATGCAA
>JAODAL010051764.1:0-26470 GCA_025379985.1 Phyllomedusa bahiana | reverse complement strand
TTTTAAAAACGTATTTCTTTTCTAGGTACATAAACGGATATAAACATATACAAACGTATGCCAATCCCCCAAATGTTACAATTTTAAATAACGGTAACGTATACATAGAAATGCATACGTTTGTGTATGTTTACCGTGGTCTACTTTTCTACTCCTAATCGGATCCTAGCATTACAAAGAAAAAAGGGCCTCTTAATGTGATGTAATGCTTCATTTATTTTCATTATTTTAGGATATATTTGTAAATAAACAGTTTGATGAGCTATATGCTGCAATAAAGACAACTATGCCAAATTTATCTATTAAGCTCGGAGGAAATTCTGACATGTTCAAAAGAACAACTCGTAAGGTAAGATCAGCTGCAGATACCTACAATTTACACTTATTTACTAATATATAATAAACACTATTAGTGAGTATATAAGTACTACACTAAGTAGTGCTTATAAAATGGACATAAAGGGCGACATGTACAGTATGAACAGGGCTGTGCCAGAATTCTGGCCTCAAAAAGCTGTATATAGACCAGTTCTATAGATGTATGAACAGGCGTACTCCAAACGTTGGCACCTCACTACCGCACCAAAGACACTTTTTAGCGCGCCAAACCTTTGGGGGGGTCTGGGGGCGTCGCACCACATTCATAGAAGTAGACACATTTATGATTCTTTGACGCCAAAACTTTGGCGCAGAACAGTTAGAACAGCCAGACCAGGTTAAAGGTGGCCTGCCTGAGTTGCCGTATTGGCACTAGATTGTGCCTGTATGTATGACCTACAGAAGAACAGGTTCATACATTCTGGCGCAGTCTATACTACCTTAAACTGATTTAGAACTGGTCTATCAGGGCCAGAATTCATACATGTCGCCCAAAAATGTTATGTGCAAACAGCTTCACAAACCAATAAACTGATTGCCAGGCTGGATACCTCTTGAAAATAGAGTGCCATGGTGAGGCAACCTCTATAAAGTGGTTGTTGACTTTAGACAATCTCTACTTGTTAGTAGGGTCTTTTGACAATAGGTTGATCTCAAAGTGTCCCAGTGCTGAGACCTCCAGCAATTAGCTTTAATTTTTATGGAAATCTGGCTGTAAGTATACAATTTATCTGCAGCACCACCACAGGGGATATGAAGCATTACACAGTGTTCATTTAAATCAATAGGTTGTCTGTGTTATGCAGGACAAAACAGGTCCTCCAGAGTGAGAGATGCTCTTTATAATTGCTCTCCTCTCAAAAACAAAGGCCCCTCACAAGAAGCATCCACCTAACAGTAATATCTAAATTATTTTAAATCAGTTACATAATACAGAGAATTGTTATTTAAGCAGAACCCTAACATTTTTTAGGATTGGTTGGTTAAGCTTTATATCTAAAAGGTACGTCTGTTTGCAATAAGCACTGTATATTTTCATCATAGATCTAAAATTAATGGTACTTTCAAATCAGAGGTTAGTGCAGGAGACGAAGTTGGGTAATTACATTTCTTTTATTTACAGAAATTTTGGTATTGTTCCATTCAGTTGTGGCAGCAAAACTGGACATATTGGTTGCAACCATTGCATTGGATTCTCTTCAGATTGTCACTTTTTTTGTTTTTGTTCTTAACCAGATGATTTAAATTTCAGTGTATGCTGTAGTTCATGGCACAGTTTTTCTTTGCTGCAAATCCACATTGGAGATAAAAAAAAAGAAATGACATTTCTTGTCGCAGTATCCAGGGTAATTATCCACACGTAGATAAGCATTATTCAGGACGAATCATCATATAAATGTGCAGCATGTCAAACTCCAAATCTGTGGCAGAAATTCAAAATCATTGTTCTTTTTTTAGTCAGAAAATCCGTTGTGTGAACATAGCCTTATGGATTGAATAAGCTGGAAAAATTTAAAGGAGACAACAAATATGGCTGCTCTTCCAATTATTTTTACAAAATGGCTGCAACAATACAGCTGAAAAATTCTGTAAATAAATAAACGAAACATAAATAAAATATATTTAAAACCATATGTTTTGGTAGAACTATGTATCCATTGCATAATCATTTTTGTCCTAAGCTGAAAATCTGAGTTTGTGAAAAACCTGTCACAGATGATTAGTAGAATCATATGTTACTTCTGAAGCTGTACACATTTACCACCTGGCTGCCTTTTTCAGGACGATCTAATGAATAAAGTCAGAGCGTATATAAAGAAAAATAACCTGCAGGCAGCTGAATTGTTTGTTAAAGTCGATGGGGAAAAGAGCGGCCCGGTGACTCATGAAGACTTTGAAGGCAGCTTAATGGCAAGTTCCTTGTTTTATATCCCAGAAACAAATTATAATTTATTTAATAATTCAACTACTCACAAGTGATAATAGAAGGCTCTAATACATATTGCATGAAACAAGTGAAAGCTGAAACACCCATTGTATAACACAGTGATGCAGCACAGACTGGCGGGATATTCACGCCCCATTGCCCCTTTTAACCAATTAGCTAGCCTTATGAAGTACAGTTCTGATATGTAACTCTGCATAAACAGCTGCTAAGCCTCCAATGACTTGTCTGTGATATAGAGGAACCCTCATTCTTTGAATGCTATTGAATAGACCCTCACATCTTTATTTGCTCTACCGCATACAATATTACACTATTCAGTTAAAAACCGATATCCTAATGGCCGCCCTAGATGACAGCACAGGATGACTTTTTATGTAATTAAAGAAGTGCACTGTGAACAGTGTAATCCATAAGTTTACATTTTATAGAGGCATTAAATATGAACATTAGGGGAAAATTCCCGGCGTCACTGTTTAGTTTGTGCCCCTTCTCCTTCACAAATAAAAAAAAACTTCCCAAATTTTATCAGCATTTTTTTTTCATTGTGTATTTTCAACACTAAATTTGAATTCAGTATAAAAACTTACAGAATAAATCTCTGTTCACGTCACATATGAGCTTCCTGTTAGATCTATATGTCAACCCAAAAGTACAGAATGTGAGGTTCAATACATACAAAAATTCATAAGCGCCAAAGGCTTTGTTTGCAGGATGACTCTGTATAGAAAAACATACACTTTTCCTACCCTGCTGAAAAAAAAGGGTATACCAACCAGCTCTGTGAAACAAAAAGGATCCCCTAGTATTTGAATAGGAGAAAGCTATAAACCACTGAGGGAAACAAGGGGGCTTATTCTCATAATATAGCTCCTATTGCACACAAACATCACTCTGCAACTAAAAAACTGCACATTTTAGACTATTGGTCAACTAACAACACTCACGAAGGTGGCATGTCTGTGTCCTTATTGCAACCCTTTTTTTAGTTGTAACATATAGGGCCCGCATCAACTTATTCAAACGAAGGGAAAAAAAAATTAAGATATGTATTTACAAAGTTTAATTTTTGAAACAAAGGTGTCCATAGCCTTTATCTTATATTATTTCATAAACTACTTTCTTTCTGTTACAGAACACTGGGATTGGCATGACTAAAGAAGAAATTCAGCAAATGATCAATATACTAGACAAGGACAAGAGTGGCATGATTGACACCAGGTGATTTTTGAAAAATTTATAACCTTTTCATTTATCTATTTTACATGATAAAAATAAGTTTTCAGTTAAAAAGGGGGTTAAATAAAACAAAAACAAAAAGTAGCTTGCCACCCCCAGTTAAAATTAGCCCAAGTGGATGAGTTACCCTTTTACAGACGCAATCCAAAAAAAGGGGATTTCTCCCTAATAGCGGCGTACTACGTGCCGCAATACGGTGGTTTTTTTTGGGAGTTTGCTGAACGGGGTACTCCCAAACCAGGGGCCGGCAGCCCATGGGCCCCATTTTACAGCATTAAATCGCGGGGCATAACGCCGCGAAAATTACATGTCACTTAATTTAATACATCATATGGGGGATGAGGGTATCCAAAAGTTCTCTATAAGCTATGATTACCGTAATTGCGGCGCGCACTCACCGCGAAATTTATTGCAAATACGGGCGAAATCTCCAAAATCGTGCCCCCCCTAAGGGTATGTTCAAACGGGCTTATTTTGGGGCCTTTTCATCAGTTTGCGGGAACTGCGCCTATATGAGCGAAATGTGTCCCAAAATTTTGGGGAAATCCATAGTTCCATAGAGAACAGGGATTACGCCCCTCCCCCCTGCAGTACAATCATCATTTTTGCACGCTGGGGGATAATTACATGTCTTTTATTTTGTTGCTTGTCTAAATCTTGCCTATGGGGCCGGGGGGGCCGCCGCCCCCCCCCCCCCTTTGGGAGTACGCGCCGATCAGCGCAGCTCCCGAAGACCTGGTGTAATTGCGGGGCATACTGTACGTTGCATAATGTTACAGTTCATCAAAACAACCCTATATTTAGAATTATTTACTTCAGCGGATATTGGATGTTGAAGCAAGTAAAATTCGTGCGGCCATCTTAGTCTGTGTTGCTTAAAGGGCTAACTTCTTAGTAATCCATAGAGAGTCCATTTTAATGTCTTCAGGATCTTTCAGAACAGGTACATCCTGAAGGTAGTTTCAGCTATGAATCCCAAGCGTATAATATCTGAGTTAAACTGGTCAAGGGTAATAGAGATAGAGAATGGTTTATGCAAACAGTATATAGACAGTTTCCAGATATAATCAATGGATATCAACGTTATCAACAGATTTTAATGTTTTCAATAAATTCTTGCACCTGACATACATGTATGCAGGTAGTAAAAATTGGTAACTCTAAGAATGTGCCATAAGCAAGCCTGTATCTACCATTATTTAATATTATCCAATACATAGGGTGTCTCGCTCGCTTTTGTACCTACATAGCATAAACAAACTGTTTGACAGATTACATCAAAATTTGAACCACACATGCCTAATTCTATGACAGTCACAACTATGTCAGAAATGTCCACCATTTGTATCCAAGCATGCTTAAAACAACAATTCATGTTTAGGAAGATGTGTGCCAGCATATCCAGATCCACTTTATCTCTTGCCAGATGTTAGCTTGCTGTCCAGCAAGTGTTTTTGGCTTATGGTACACATGGCCCTTCTACTGTCCCCAGGGAAAAAAAATTAGACAGTAGATAATTAAGAGGTGCATGGCTTACTTCCAGCAGTTTGGTGCCATATGTCTTGCATCAGCATTGCTGTAATTTATACATTTTTCAATGGCAGAATTATCTTCATGGGTTTGTAGCCGCCACATTCACTGGATTTAACATCGCCTTTTTTTCCTTTTGGGGCTATCTGAGGGGCAAGTGTAGGGGAAAGCCAGGAAGCAGGCCACCTGCAGGCCATTATCCAGCAGGAAACAGACACACTGGATCTGGATATGCTGGCATGCACCTTCCTAAACATGGTGTCGTGTTCAATTATGCCTGGATAAAAATGGTGGACATTTCCAACATATGTTGTGGCACCATTTCAGTTGCCATAGGGCCAGGACGACGGGTAGGCGAAGGTAGGCGACCGCCTATGTTGCCACTTCATTTCAGGCAGAAAGGGGGGCGCAAGGAGTCATAGGTGGGGTTCAGTTTATCCATTGGAAGGGCGCTATGTGCCTTATTTGCCTAGGGCACTAGAATACCTTGTCCCAGTCCTGGTTTACACATTTCAAATTTTGGTATAAAAATTACTTCTACTTTCTGTGTGTACTTTTGGGTTCTAAAGTGAATTAGATACTCTGTACATGGGTGAAAGATCACAAGATCACCATTATTTTATGGTCTTAGTGGATGGTTTAATAATTTTCATATTAGTCAGAAAAGTATTAGACATATTCACTTGTAAAAAGGTATTTTTATGATGTTCAATAATTTTTTGGACCAAGCAACTTTATAGGAGTAGAATTTATTCAGTCTTTATTTCATAATCTCTATATACTAAGGCTTATACATGACACTTTTCTCCGAACTGGATGACTTTATACACAATTTTGTTAGCCAACCAGTTAGGTCATGCAGCGTTGGATTTAGAAGCACTATGGTGATTTTAACTGTACACCATCACATAGCTAATATTAGTTAATCACAAGGCCTTATGTTGGCCCACAAACAATCATGCTCTTTTCAATGGGGAAAAGGGAAAAAAAAAAAAACCTTTTTTAACCCCCCCGTTTAGCGTCCAAAAATTTACTAAGATAAGTTTCAACCCCCCCCCCCCCCCCCCCCCCCCCCCCCCCCCCCCCCCCCCCCCCCCCCCCCCCCCCCCCCCCCCCCCCCCCCCCCCCCCCCCCCCCCCCCCCAAAGCATCTTTTCTAAGGGTAACAACAGGTCGCAATTTTCTGTCACAGTATATTGTGTAGGCAAGAACAGGCACACACGGTTAATCAAAGGGCCGACACAGATTCGAGCTTTAATCACTCGAAGCATCTGTAGGGGGGTTTCTTCCACTGTTTAAAGGTGATGGTATAGATGACAGCCATAAAATTTAAAATAACAGTCCCCCTTACATGATTTAGAAGCTGTGTGTAATACTTACAGGGCTACCTCCAAAAATTTTCAGTAGAACATTGATGGAACAAATTGCAAGCTGCTTGTTTTTTTTAATTTATCTTAAAAATATAAAACCCAATCATTGTACAAAACCCCCTTTAAAACACATGGAATCTGGAGACTAATTTTTACTGTGCTAGAGGCGTATCCTAGATTATGGCTTAAAACTGATCAGACAAAAAAAAAGCCCTTTATTTTCCTATGCAGGACCCACGGTTGTCATGTTTTGTGCAAAAAACTCGGTCGCTTCTTTTTTTTATATGTTGACCCTAATTGTATTACCATGGAAGACACCAAGAAAATTAAAAGCGCCCCATATACAAAATGTTGTATAATACTCGGCGCCAGAGCAATTGTTTTCAAAACACGAGTGTGGAGACTATAGTTGTCTTTCTTTGTAGCTATGGGGACACGAATGTGTATTTTTCGGCGTTTTAAAATCTAAAGCGACGAAATACGATGTAAAGTAGCAGGTAGCATAGTGACATAGAGCAGGCATCCTCAAATGCGCCCTCGCTGTTGGAAACTCAACTCCATCATTTTTCCCCTGTTATGTTTAAAATGCATGATGGGAGTTGTAGTTTTCCAAAATGAGGCGAGTTTGAGGTGCCTGCTGTAGGGAGTTGTTTTTAAAATTTTTTCTTTTAATGGGGATTTGTTAAAAGTTTTGTATTTTGGTTATTTTGAAATATGTTTTGTTTCTTACAGTGAGTTTCACAACCGGTCTTCTTGATGAGCGCTACAAGTTCTTTTTCTTCAGAGCCCTCTGTTTATGACATTTTGTAAACTGTTTAAAGATCTTAGTTTCTTCTGGTAGTTTACTGTTTGAGAGTTTCTCACAAATAGCCATAAAGTCAGAACGCTGGTAGTCTGACCAATGGAAGTCCCACTGATTTCAAGAACGGCAGTGGTGAAACTATGTTGCTGACAGAGAAGTGTCTGCCCATTCATTGTCACTTATTCAATATATGAGAAATACATAAAACTGCTAAGCCTGTTAGGCAATTTGCCAATAGAGTTCTCTGTATGATGGTACCTTTTAAGGGGTTGTACAACCAAAGACATTTATCACCTATCTGATTGCTGGGACCCTTACCGATCACCAAAACCTGGAGCCTGAGTCCCCCATCCCTCATGGCATTAGGAAGTCTTTGAATGAAGCAGTGACTTTAAATGAAGCAGCAGTGCTAATGTTCAGCCACTGCTCAGCTCAAAGACTTGCTGCGTGAGTGCAGTGCGGAAACATAGAGACCAGAGGTCCACGTTGTAGCAATGACTTGGATTCCAGGAGTGGGACTCCCAGCAATCACATGGATAGGTGATAAATGTCTTTGGTGGCTCAACCCCTTTAAGTATAACTGCTAAGAAATGTGAAGTATGTCATGTTTCTTACAAAACTGCTGTTATATGTCTTGTGGTTATAGTTCATATATAATAAAGTTAAAATATTGTATTTCACTAAGTGGTTACATTAACTGTTCATGTGACAACTACTCTACATAAAACTGTGGATCAGTATATTATTACCGCATTTAACAGTATTCACACCTTTGCAAGAATTTCATACTATATGCAGAATTAGGCAACTTTCTAAATAGAAAAACACCGAAACAAGGTCATACTCACAGCTCAAAGGCTGGACTGGAAACTGAACCCATTAAGGAGGCAACACTGGCCCCTATGCTACTTGGGGAAGATAAACAGGTGCAGCTGATTGCTGAGCAGTAGCTCACATACCCCACCTCTAGGGGAAAAATTAGATGATAAAAAACTGCAAATTAAATTGATACCTGTTCACACAGTATGCAGAAAAGCCACAGTATAATACATGGGGATATTGCACAAATGCAAAAATACCAATAAGACAACCACTCACACACCTTCAATATATGAGGGGTTTGGTTGCTGGTATTATAATTGCAAATAGATAAGGCAATATTTTTCCAGTATGTAAATTTTTTGCCCAAAAGTACTGGGGAGCAGAGGGTGTCTGTATTTTGTGTTGGTCACCCAAAAAGTGCTGGGCAGCCTGCCCAATCGAATAGTAGTGGCGTAATAGGCTGTAAGCCAGCATGTTGCATCACACATATCTGCATTAATGGCACCCTTTTGTATCTCCTTATCTATTTGCAATTATAATACCAGCAACTACCCCCTCATATATTGAAGGTGTGTGAGTGGTTGTCTTATCGGTATTTTTGCATTTGTGCAATCGCATACTGTGTGAACAGGTATCAATTTAATGTACAATTGTTCCCCTAGAGGTGGGGTAAGCGAGCTACTGTTCAGCAATCAGCTGCACCTGTTTATCTTTCCCAAGTAGCATAGGGGCCAGTGTTGCCTCTTTACTGGATTCAGTTTTCAGTCCAGCCTTTGAGCTGTGAGTATGGCCTTGTTTCTGTGTTTTTTGAGTAATTAATGTCCCATTTTTTCTGTGAACTTTCTAAATAGTCTTTGTCAGCAATGTCCTACTACTTTGCTGCTGTAGAGTTTGTCCTTCACCTGACTGAATGTTCTGCAGAATCTAAAACAAATTCATTGTAACGTTTCAAGGCTTTATTTGAGTAAACATGGTACAAGAAGCAAAGATAGACACTTGGAAAGTGGATCCTTGGGACCGCGGAGGCAGGCTCCACCTACCGCGGCCAGGGAAGTAAGGCCTAGGGTCACCGATCCAGACGACGGGAAAGGCCAGGACCACCGTGGGACAGGAGAGACAACAGCGGACACAGGTCACCACCAGGATGGACTGCAGAGGACCACCGGACTCCACCAGGAGGGACAGCTCAGGAACACGGAAACCTTCCAGGCGGCACGGCTCAGGAACACAGGGACCCTCCAGGCGGCACAGCTCAGGAACACAGGGACCCTCCAGGCGGCACGGCTCAGGAACACAGGGACCCACCCAAACACACAGTTGCATGCAGGCAGGAGGCAGAGGAATTTGCAGATTGTGACATTCATTTAAGCCCTTCTGCTTCTGATCGCTTCTCTTCAGTGTGAAGAGAGGGTAGCTCACAAGAGCTGTAGATAGTGAAAAAAGCACACATAAAGCAGTTTGTAAAGGAAGAATGACTTAGGCTGAGCACCCATGGAAAATACTAGCCTTCTAAATACGCAGGATGACATTTTTGAACCTGGCTCCGGCTCGGCAGTTCTAATAGTTTTAATAGTGTACGATCCGACAATATGCATGAAATTCTCACAACCTATGCGCTGAACATTGGCACATAGAGTGTATGTGCCAAAATTTGTCTCTGCCATGGCACTTTCAAACTGGTATGAATCTATACAACAGTTTTGCACCAAACTTTGGCGCATTTCTTGCACATCGTAGGATTCTGGAGCGACATGCCCCCACTTCTTTGGCGCATTCAAAAGTGTTGTGTCTGGCGCAGATGACACCAAGTTTTGGCATACAATGGTTCATACATCTATAGAACAGGGCTACGACAGTTTGTTTGGCTCAAAACACGGCCAAAAAATGGCACAGTGAAACTTTGTTTTTCTTTACTCAAAGTCAGTACTAGCATATGCAAAAAAATTTTTTTCTATGTTTGCAAGATATACCAACCAGCTCTGTGAAGATAAACAGGATACTCTAGTATTGTGAATAGGGGGAAAACTATCAACCAGTGTCGGGAGCTTATGGCTCATGAATATGCAGATCTCCTAGTTGTCCTAGTTTAAATTCCATTGTTATTTTTGGCTACTCATGTGACAATACTGAATTTTCTTATATGTGTGATTTAAAACAAAAAGTAGTACTAATAGATTTTAATGGAATCTACAAAGTAGCCCTTACTAAGCAGAAAAAGATGCACTCAAGTTTAGCTGAAATAAAAGAAGAAAGATGCTTTCCAACTCATTTAGATTATTACACACTGACCATGTTTGCAGTTTTTTTTTCAGCTTAAAGAAAAATACATTTCACAGTAAATGTACTTGCACGAGATAAATATTAAGAGTATATGCTATATTTCTTAAACATATTGATTCCTTAAAAAAAGATTAGAAGGTACTTTACTAATAATAAGGTACTTTAATAATCTGCAGGCATCATATGTCCTAAGGGGAGAAATCGCTTGTTGAGAAAGATCTGGGCGTTCTTGTAGATCATAGACTACAGAACAGCATGCAGTGTCAATCAGCTGCCTCTAAGGCAAGCAAGATATTGGCGTGTATTAAAAGAGGCATGGACTCGCGGGACAAGGATGTAATTCTACCGCTGTATAAAGCATTGGTGCGACCTCACTTAGAATATGCTGTTCAGTTCTGGGCCCCAGTTTATAGAAAAGATGTAATGGAGCTAGAGAGAGTGCAAAGACGAGCAACCAAACTTATAAGGGGAATGGAGCATCTTAGTTATGAGGAGAGGTTAGTAGAATTGAACTTATTTAGTCTTGAGAAAAGACGGCTTCGGGGGGACATGATTAATTTATACAAATATATAAATGGTCGCTACAAAAAGTATGGGGAAAAATTATTTCAATTAAAGCCACCTCAAAAGACAAGGGGACATTCCCATCGGCTAGAGAAAAAAGCATTCAATCTCCAGAGGAGAAAAGCGTTCTGTGGAATAGCCTGCCTGAGGAGCTGGTCACAGCAGGAACAGTTGGAAGTTTCAAGAAAGGCTTAGCTAAGTACCTGAAACTAAAGAATACTAATGTGTATCTAGCTATGTAAAATTCTGGATCCAGTCTGGTGGCGGTTCTGGGGTCAGAGATGGGGTCTCTGCTGGAGCAGATTGGTTCTTGCCTTGTTGGCTTCAGGGTATTAACCAGTGGGGAGGCTGGGCTTAAAACACCCACATTTACCCACCCTTGGTTGAACTTGATGGACACGCGTCTTTTTTCAACCGTACTAACTATGTAACAATTTTGACGTAGGATAGACCCTCAGATTTCCAAAATGTTTTTCTTGCTCTTAAATCTTGGTTTACAGCATTGAACAAGAGTAGCTTTTATTATCATTGATCACACAGAATGAAGAGACTTTCAGGCCCTTCACTTCCAGGCATGTTTCTATGCCAACACTCATTGTAGGAAGATGATTCATGGCCAGAAAATTGAGTTTGCTTCACAATCAAACGTGTCTGTTTATTGAAGGTCATAGTGCCACTAATGCCTCTTCATCTCTGTAAAGATTACAGTGGTTTTCCTATATTCTATTTAAAACAGGATTTAATAGGGGTTTTTTTTAATAAGATTTTAAATTTTGCCTTTAGCTTCTAAAATTTATAGAGATAGAGACATGTCAGAAGTTTTTATTAGGTGGAGTACATGAGTTTGGATCCCCCTAATCACTACAGTGAACTGACAGCAGAAATTGTATAAGCAATAGGGCACTTTTGACTCTAAATTCAGAGATCTTTACATTTTCATAGATCTCCAAAGTATGTTGAATGCTCTCCTATTGACTGTAATTGCAACATATAATAAGGGACTCTCCAGGACTATCTTTTTATTTGTTATAGGGCTCACAAGTGTATTTTATTAAACTTTGTAATTCAAACTTATTAAAAATTATTTACCTGTCCTGCTATGCAGAACCAGACAAAGAGCCCTTGTCCTCCCCTCCCCTAACCCCTGCAAACTATGTGATGCTCATAGGGTGTATTTTGAAGCCAGACTCAGCTCAGGAACACTCCCGTGAAGTGACCTTTGCTGAGAAGGATCTGGATGCATTCTCTCTTGCCAGCCTGAAGTTTGAAAGTGAATAGAAGTAATTACATTAGAGTAATAACAGGTGAGGGGGAACTGTTTGTTTATCTTTGAGTCCTGTTGGCAGGACTTACTAACAGTACTGGGAGCAGATGACAGCAGTTCAGATCTGAGGGGTTGTGTACTAATGAAAATGATAACTGCAGCTCTCTGCAGTTTACATAGTGACTTATGAGTCCTAGCTATCATCATTATCATGACAGCAAGTACAGAGCTGAGAGGATTACACACTAATGTCAGCACATCGACCCTAGCAGTGATAACGGTGGAGGGAAGTACTAGATTGCAATGCAGTCTGGGAGTTGTAGGAAAGAGATGCTGGAGAACTATTGACACTTCTACAAGCAGGGAGTTTAACTGCAAAAAGTGGATGTTTTGATGAATAAAGAGGTAAAAGAAGAAAAAAGAAGCACATGAAGGTAGCGGAATATCTTTACTTTTCAGTATAAATGCTGTTTTTAGTGTTCTATGAAATCTATAAGCTCCCAGATAACCCCTTTTACTTAAAAATCCATGAGTACTTAATATAAAGTCTGTTAAAAAATATACATACGTAGATATATGTATGTAAAAGTGAGTGCTTACAAGTTGCGAATATGGCACATTATGTCATCTTCTTATGCAGCATCAAACAAAGGCAGTCCAAAAAATAAACCTTTGAAGGGAGATTTCCATAAGTTATTTTTTCATGTACTAAAGGGGTTGAATGGTTAATTTTTTTAAAATGGTTTATTGGCTACTGTTGCTTTGTTAACCCCTTAAGCGCCAGGCCTGAAAGGGCCTTAATGACCAGCTCATTTTTTCTGGTTTGACCTCCCTGCATTAAATTGGTCATTACGGTTTTGCTTTTTCATGGACGCAGTTGTATGAGGAAATGTTTTATGCAGGAAAAGTTTTATTTTTGGGGCGTGTAGTCTGAGAATACATACAAATTACTATGTAATTTTATTTTAATATTTTGTTTTTTGAACATTATTACATTTTTGAAAATTATTTTCACTATTCACATTAAATAACCTGTTACAGCAATTCGTCAGGTTATTATGGCCATGTGACACCCAATATGTGTAGTTTTGTTTTTTATTTTTATGTATGATGTATGCACAACAATTTGTTTTTATTAAATATGTATCGTTATTTTATTTACTTTCCACACTTCTTTATGTTTTTAACTTTTTTTGTTTTAAATCCCATTAAGGGACAACTATTTCTACACTTTTTTTTTTACACTCCTGTATGCTAATAACTTTTATTCTGTGTCAGTATAACAAAGTATGTGTTAACAGCAGGCTTACTATAGGTACTAGGGTACTATAGGTCTCCAGAGCTAACTATACAGACATACATGAAGCTCCATCGGTCACTGGAATCCTGGCGGAGCAAGGGAGATCCCGTTGATCATGGCACGGTCACGGATCATAACATGATAACCTCATATCTTTAAGCCTTATTTATTCCCCTTCTATAGATGTGTACTGTATCCACTTGATGCTGAAGTGGTCATTTTGTCCTCTGTATGATTGCAGTTTCCTGTGATTCTGCAGTACTGGCTCTTTAAACAACAACAAACTCATAATTTAATGTAATGTGAAGGTTTCATTTGCCGTTCCCAGAAATGTTTTGCTGCAAATTCATCTGATCTGTCTCATGTTGTTTCCGTGGTGCCATCTGTTCAGGTGACACAAGACCCATATAGGATGATAGATGGATTCTTTGCATCCGAAACTAAACAAATATCACAACCATGAACTAAACTTGTTGTATTCTCAGTATTACTTTTCCCAATTATCTTACCCTCTAACAAGATTTCATGGAATTTTCTTAAGGAAGCAATGGTAATGTATACTAATGTGTTACTGGATGGAAAAAAACTGATCATATGTAGCATACAGACAACATATTCTTGGCAACAAGAATATTTATTTCAGCTAAGTCTTACTCACTGTAAAGCCTTGCTCACACTCGATCAGTATTCGGCATCTATTTTTGAGACAAAATCAGGTATATACTGTATACCAAATACTGATTTGGAAGTGTAACTAAAGGTGTAAAGTGAAATTACATGTCTGAAACTTCATAAGAACCTTCATAATGTGCAATGCTTTTGTGTATTCTTCCTTTATTAAAATAATTCCCTTTAGAGCTAGAAGTTATCTGATTATTGCTGCAGTTGGCGAGAATTTCTAGATCCCGTGCTATACAGGTGCCACAAACCAAATACAATTTCAGTATCTACTAGTCTGTATTTAGTTGGCACAGACTGCTGCAATGTGCCAACAGCTCCTGAAGTAATGAAGTAGCAGTATATAATTTGTGAGAAACAAAATCTAAAAAAAAACGACCTGTTAGTTTTTCTTTAAGAAGCCCCACTACTCTGCACTCATACCTCAATTGCATCTGTTTGAACTCGTTAACGGTATAAAGACACCTGTCCACACACTCAATCAATCACACTCCAACCTCTCCACCATGGCCAAGACCAAAGAGCTGTCTAAGGACACCAGGGACAAAATTGTAGACCTGCATAAGGCTGGGATGGGCTACAGGACAATAGGCAAGCAGCTTGGTGAGAAGGCAACAACTGTTGGCGCAATTATTAGAAAATGGAAGAAACACAAGATGACTGTCAATCTTCCTCGGTCTGGGGCTCCATGCAAGATCTTGCCTCGTGGGGTAAGGATGATTCTGAGAAAGGTCAGGAATCAGCCCAGAACTACACAGGAGGACCTGGTCAATGACCTGAATAGAGCTGGGACTACAGTCTCAAAGATTACTGTTAGTAACACAATACGCTGTCATGGATTAAAATCCTGCAGGGCAAGCAAAGTCCCCCTGCTTATGCCAGGACATGTCCAGGTCAGTTTGAAGTTCACAAATGACTATCTGAATGTTCCAGAGGAGGCATGGGATATGGTCATGTGGTCAGATGAGACCAAAGTAGAACTTTATGATATCAACGCCACTCGCAGTGTTTGGAGTAAGAAGAAGGATCAGAACAACCCCAAGAACTCCGTCCCAGCTGTGAAGCATGGGGGAAACATCATACTTTGGGAGGGGGCTTTTCTGCAAAGAGGACAGAACGACTGCACCGTATTAAAGGGAGGATGGATCGGGCCATGTATCACGAGATGTTGGCCAACAACCTCCTCCCCTCAGTAAGAGCATTGAGGATGGATCACTACTGAGTCTTCCAGCAGGACAATGACCCGAAACACACAGCCAGGGCAACCAAGGAGTGGCTACATAATAAGCATTTCAGGGTCCTGGGGTGGCCTAGCCAAGTCTCCAGACCTGAACCAAGTTTAAAATCTTTGGAGGGATCTGAAATGCAATGTAGCCCTGAAACCTGAAAGATCTGGAGAAAATCTGTATAGAGGAGTGGGCCAAAACTCCTGCTGCAGTGTGTGCAAACTTGGTTAAACTTGGAGAGCCAGAATTCTTGCTGGTTGGAAGATGATCAAATGCTTATTTCATGTAATAAAATACAAAATAATTATTTCAAAAATGATTTTTTTGGATTTGTTTTAGACTCTGTCTCTCACGGTTGAAGTGTGCCTACAATAGGTGGAGAAAGTTGCAAAATCACCAGTGTATCAAATACGTATTTTCCCCACTAATAAATATATATACACTACCATTCAAAAGTTTGGGGTCAGTCAGAAATATCCTTATTTTTGAAAGAAAAGCACAGTTTTTTTTCAATGAAGCTAACATTAAATGAGTCAGAAATACACTCTATACATTGTTAATGTGGTAAATGACTATTCTAGCTGCAAACGTCTGGTTGTTAATGCAATATCTACATAGGTGTATAGAGGCCCATTTCCAACAACCATCACTCTAGTGTTCTAATGGTACATTGTGTTTGCTAACTGTGTAAGAAAGTTATTGAATATTTTGAACACCCTTAAAAAACCCTTGTGCAACTATGTTAGCACAGCTGAAAACAGTTTTGCTGATTAGAGAAGCTATAAAACTGACCTTCCTTTGAGCTAGTTTAGAACCTGGAGCATTACATTTGTTGGTTCGATTAAACTCGCAAAATGGCCAGAAAAAGAGAATTTCATGTGACACTCGACAGCCTATTCTTGTTCTGAGAGAAAAAGGCTTTTCCATCTGAGAAATTGCCAAGAAACTGAAGATTTCCTACAACAGTGTGTACGACTCCCTTCAGAGGAGACCACAAACAGCTCTAACCAGAGTAGAAAGGAAAGTGGAAGGCCCCGCTGCACAATTGAGCAACAGGACAAGTACATTAGAGTCTCTAGTTGGAGAAATAGACACCTCACAGGTCCTCAAATGGCAGCTTCATTAAATAGTACCCGCAAAACGCCAGTGTCAACGTCTACAGTCAAGAGGTGTCTCCGGGATGCTGGCCCTCAGGGCAGAAAAAGCCATATCTGAGACTAGCTAATAAAAGGAAAAGATTAATATGGGCTAAAGAACACAGACAGAGGAAGATTGGAAAAAAGTGTTATGGACAGACGAATCGAAGTTTGAGGTGTTTGGATCACACAGAAGAACATTTGTGAGACGCAGAACAACTGAAAAGATGCTGGAAGAGTGCCTGATGCCATCTGTCAAGCATGGTGGAGGTAATGTGATGGTCTGGCGTTGCTTTGGTGCTGGAAAAGTGGGAGATTTGTACAAGGTAAAAGGGATTTTGAATAAGGAAGGCGATCACTCCATTTTGAAACGCCATGCCATACCCTGTGGACAGCGCTTGTTTGGAAACAATTTTATCCTACAACAGGACAATGACCCAAAGCACATCAAATTATGCAAGAACTATTTAGGGAAGAAGCAGGCAGCTGGTATTCTATCTGTAATGGAGTGACCAGCACAGTCACCAGATCACAACCCCATTGAGCTGTTGTGGGAGCAGCTTGACCGTATGGTACGCAAAAAGTGCCCATCAAGCCAATCCAACTTGTGGAAGGGGCTTCTGGAAATATGGGGTGAAATGTCTCCAAATTACCTCAGCAAATTAACAGCTAGAATGCCAAAGGTCTGCAATGCTGGAATTGCTGCAAAGGGAGCATTCATTGACGAAAGCAAAGTTTGAAGTAGAACACTATTATTCCAAATAAAAAACATTATATCTAACCTTGTCAATGTCTGGACTATATTTCTATTCATTTTGTTACTTATTTGATAAATAAAAGTATGAGTTTTCAGGGAAAAACAGTAGTGTGTATATATATACAGTCATATGAAAAAGTTTGGGCACCCCTATTAATCTTAATCATTTTTAGTTCTAAATATTTGGGTGTTTGCAACAGCCATTTCAATTTGATATATCTAATAACTGATGGACACAGTAATATTTCCGGATTGAAATGAGGTTTATTGTACTAACACAAAATGTGCAATATGCATTAAACCAAATTTTGACTGGTGCAAAAATTTGGGTACCCTTATCATTTTATTGATTTGAATACTCCTAACTACTTTTTACTGACTTTCTGAAGCACAACATTGGTTTTGTAACCTCACTGAGCTTTGAACTTCATAGCCAGGTGTATCCAATGATGAGAAAAGGTATTTAAGGTGGCCAATTGCAAGTTGTTCTCCTATTTGAATCTCCTGTGAAGAGTGGAATCATGGGCTCCTCAAAACAACTCTCAAATGATCTGAAAACAAGATTGTTCAACATAGTTGTTCAGGGGAAGGATACAAAAAGTTGTCTCAGAGATTTAACCTGTCAGTTTCCACTGTGAGGAACATAGTAAGGAAATGGAAGACCACAGGGACAGTTCTGGTTAAGCCCAGAAGTGGCAGGCCAAGAAAAATATCAGAAAGGCAGAGAAGAAGAATGGTGAGAACAGTCAAGGACAATCCACAGACCACCTCCAAAGAGCTGCAGCATCATCTTGCTGCAGATGGTGTCACTGTGCATCGGTCAACAATACAGCACACTTTGCACAAGGAGAAGCTGTATGGAGAGTGATGTGAAAGAAGCCGTTTCTGAAAGCACGCCACAAACAGAGTCCCTGAGGTATGCAAAAGCACATTTGGACAAGCCAGCTTCATTTTGGAAGAAGGTCCTGTGGATGATGAAACAAAGATTGAGTTGTTTGGTCATAAAAAAAAGACGTTATGCATGGCGTCCAAAAACACAGCATTCCAAGAAAAACACTTGCTACCCACTGTAAAAAATTTGGTGGAGGTTCCATCATGCTTTGGGGCTGTGTGGCCAATGCCGGCACCGGGAATCTTGTTAAAGTTGAGGTTCGCATGGATTCAACTCCGTATCGGCAGATTCTTCAGAATAATGTACAAGAATCAGTGATGAATTTGAAGTCACGCCGGGGATGGATATTTCAGCAAGACAATGATCCCAAACACAGCTCCAAATCTACTCAGGCATTCATGCAGAGGAACAATTACAATGTTCTGGAATGGCCATCCCAGTCCCCAGACCTGAATATCATTGAACATCTGTGGGATACTTTGAAGCGGGCTGCCCATGCTCGGCGACCATCAAACTTAACTGAACTTGAATTGTTTTGTAAAGGGGAATGGTCAAAAAATACCTTCACCCAGGATCCAGGAACTGATTAAAAGCTACAGGAAGCGACTAGAGGCTGTTATTTTTGAAAAAGGAGGATCTACTAAATATTAATGTCACTTTTCTGTTGGGGTGCCCATACTTTTGCACCAGTCAAATTTTGGTTTTAATGCATATTGCACATTTTGTGTTAGTACAATAGAACCTCATTTCAATCCGGAATTACTGTGCCATCAGTTATTAGATATATCAAATTGAAATGGCTGTTGCAAACACCCAAATATTTAGAACTAAAAATGATTAAGATTACTAAGGTCCCAAACTTTTCATATGACTGTATATATGTATATGTATATATATATATATATTATATATTATATATATATGTGTGTGTTTTGTATATATATGTGTGTGTGTGTGTATAGTTATATATATATACATATATATATATATATATATAGATATGTGTATATATATATAAGTAAAATCACAGAGCTCTGTTTCTCTCCCTTTGTCACACGCTGTTCTCATATAGGGTGACATAAACCACAAGGCTCCAGCCAGAAGCGTAGTTTGAAGCCATTGGACCTTCGTGGATGTGTTATAGCTGGACCCATCTATAGTTTATAAGCCCCCTAAAATAGGGGCTCGGTGGAAATATCCTTGTTCCCCTACAGCTAGAGCAGCAGAAAGGCAGCAACTGAAACAGCAATTAGATTATATCATGTTTTTAGGAACCTTTTGGAAAAATAATACTGCTACCTGTTGCTTTGGACAATTACTCTTTTCACTCCCACCTCATTTAAGAAATTTCCTCCACTGTCTGCACATAAAAATATCGATTAATAGTGATTGTTCTCCCATACATAAAATATACAGTTACTAAGAAATGCATAAGGAAATAGGAAACTTTATATCCCTTGACATTTATTAACTACTTTCATTATGAAATAAATACATCACTGTACAACGAATCAAACAGAAAGTCTAAATCATTGGAAAAGACATGTGAAGTAAGCACTTTTCTTTCCATGAATGTTAAAATACATTGATACAAAAATACAGGATTTGTTTTGTAGTTGCCATAAGCACTGATAATACAATTAAGCGGCTGTATAATTAACTTTGGGTTGAAATCACATGATCAGAACTTACCATTTAATCTTGTACAGAGTTCAAAAATCGGCTAGAAGAACACAGCATCAAGTATCATGATCCCTCAAGTTATAACGGCCTCAGCATACAATATTTTTAAAATACAATGGTTTTTCGTGGACATCATATGTTGAATGTGGTCCAGACACATTCCAGACACACTGATCTGGCCAATCATCATGAACATTATACTTGTTAAACATCTGTATAACTGAAATGCATGCAGTGATTAGCAGTCTAGTAGGGCCTCTCTACTGTAGAGTGCAATACTGCTCCTTACACATGGCAGGATGAGTGTCTCCTTTGCGTACCAAGTGAGAGTGGTCCTATTTTCTTTTTTTATGATACATTGTGTATAAAGCACATGACCCAGAAAAACTATTTTCAACACAGAAAGTGATTTCCAGCTTTCAGCAGCTCTTTCGGACTGTTATGTTAGGACTTGGGTTATCTGTTGTAGTTATTTGTGGAATTTAAATTTTTTAATTTCAATCTCCATCTGGCATTATGTTGGGGTCATATATTAAGGCTTTAAAACCAATTACCAGGTGGCCATAGAATTATGGCTTTAAACACAATGGTTGTCCCAGAACCAATTAATATTGTATGCTGAACGACCACTGTACTGTACTGTGATATCACATTGTATGTGCAGCGTAAGGCTGCGTCCCCACGGCACAGGACAAATACCGGTCGGTTTATCCGACCGGTATTTGCACTCTTTTCGGGCCATGCACATGGCCGCAAGGGGGCTTTTCTCTGCGATTAGCGGAGAAAAGCCCTCCCCCTTCGAATAGACATGTTCATATTCCGTCTGAAAACTGGACGAAAAAATGAACATGTTCTATGTCTTTCGGACCGCCGGCGGTCTGAAAAACCGCTGGGCGGAAAACCTGTGCAGTGGGGACTGCTGTGCAGGTGTTCCGTAGATGTCCATTTTAAAGTTTTTCAGACGGTTTGCAGATGGTTTTCAAAACTGAAAACCTTCTGTAAAACTGGCTGCAAACCTGTGCCGTGGCCTAATGCAAAACAGCAATTAAAAGAAACCATTGCAAAGTGGGTTTTCACAGTTTATCTTACCCTGAAGAAGACAAGATGTATTGCTAGCCTGCACAACCTATTTAAACCCTGCCGCAAAAATGTGTGGTACCGCCAGTTTGGAAGTGGGTCGGAGGTGTTCCCGGGCAGTTCAGGGGCGTTCCCAGGTGGGCTGTGGGTGGTCCAGCCCCCACCTCCTGTACAGGTCTGTTGTATAGGGTCTTTAAAAATAATTGCTATTTCACACCACAGAAAGCCATATTTGTCATGATTGTAACTGTCAACACAGAGTGCTATATAGGCAAAAAAGTCCCTAGAATTGTGGTCATACATGCAGTTTTGCTGTGTCCCACTACATCTCTACTTTGTGTATTAACATGTGTTCTGTATCCAATTTTTATTGTATTTTTGGGCATTCAAAATTGAAAATTGTATGTGTTAAACTAAAGGGGGTGTGCTTGTTTACACCAGTTGTTATAGTGCTTTTCCCAAAGATTTTAGTGAAATATAGCTTAAGTGTTTCAGATGGATAATCTGACTTCTAGCTTTGAGTAACAATTAACCATCCAAAATGTAAAATCTTTTTATTAAACTTTACAGCTTTTTTACTGCAATATATAAGGAAGGGTAGGAAAACACCACACAGCCGTGGTTCGCCATGGTGTGGACGAGACCCCGACACCTATACAGCCACCAATGGTTACATGATATACCAGCAAAGTTTTGATCCACACCATGGTCTTGCCATGTATTCCTAGCCTAAAGGTTAAAGGGGTTGTCCCACTACAAGGATTGCTTTTTATGTGTCATGTCAGGGGAGGTGCAGTGGGCCCTAACTGCCACCTAGCCCACTGTCCCTGCCTACTTGGCGTGGTGCCATAAATGGCAGACCCCAACTGGATGACAGCCCCTACGCTACTACGTGCAGGGCCGTCAGGGGAACGCAGATTCAGACAGTCCGGGTCGATAATTGTATGGGTACACCAAAGCCACGAATCAGAAACCAGGAGAATAACGGTAAACAAGCCAAGGGTCCAAAAATACAGGAGGTCACACAGTACAAAAACAGAGGACAAAAAACGTAGTCGAGGAGCAAGCCGAAGTCGGGAACACAGGAGTAAACAAGCAGCAAACAGGAATACACGGGAAGCAAAAGGGAAAACCTTTCTCAGGCAAAGACTGACAGAAATGAGCGAGTTTAAATGAGGCGCCCGGACCCCGCCCCAGCAGACGATTGGTGCGGCCTCCGGGTCCTCCTATTGGCCAGTGCGACACACCATCTGACTTGATGAGGAGCCCAGCTGTCACTCCTAAGCTCATCAGCCCGGCCTCTCCCTGGTTGTGTCGACTGACTAGAGGGATTAACCCCGAGCGTGCCTTGCTGCTTCATGGCGGAAACGTGTACCGTGACATTATGTTAAAGATCTTGCAAAAACAAGTCACTTTGCAATATGTGTCCATTAACAGTATCCTACCTATTCCTAGATATCCCCTCCTGTATGGGCTGCATCAGCTCCTCAGGTCGCTATAGCTACAGACCTGTGCAATCTCTCCTGATAGGCTGCCAGCACTGGTTGCTATAACTACAAACCTGGCTTCTTGGCTTCTACTGCAGCCTAGTGGAAGCCAGTAAACACGCCCCTGAATTCAAAATGAAACCAAGAAAACAGAACAGAGATAAGATGAATCAATGTAGTGAGACAACCCCTTTAAAGGGAACCTGTGGGGTTGTTTATGCTGCTCTATATGAGGCAGGATATGATTGAGAGAGAGAAACTGACCAATGTGAATTTATATGAATTGGAGCAGGATTTCTGAGTAAAAAGCAGAGAAAAAGCCAATAGGACTCCAGCTTGCCCCAAATACATAGTTATTGACAGCTTTCCCTGTGTTGGAGTGTACAGAGCGAACTGTCAATCACTGTATATAGGTAGGGTAAGCAGCACTTTCAGTTTAACTTCTAAGGCTATGTCTATACTGCATCGGACAAAAAACGGCCTGAAAGCAGCCGTTTTTTCTCTGAAGCAGGAACATGGTTTTTGTCACGCTTTGTACAAAAAAGGCGGTCGCTTCTCGTTTTCCTGACGTCCCTCATACAATTGCATTGTATGGGAAGACGGCAAGAAAACGAGAAGCGCCGGCGTATTATACAACATGTTGTATAATACGCCGCTGCCGAAAGACGAGCAGAGAAGACGAGCTGTGTAGACAGCAGCTCATCTTTCCTATTGCCGTCAATGGGGCCGCAGGAACGATCGTATCATCGGCGCTTTTAAAAAACGAAAAGCGCCGAATATACGGTCGTTTTCATGTGCAGTGTAGACATAGCCTAAGACTTTCTCTGCTTTTTACTCAGCAATTCCACAGCAAATCATATAATCACAGAGCTCAACTTCTCTCCCTCGATCACATCCTGCTCTCAGATAATGCAGCATAAGCCACCTGACAGGTTCCTTTTGAGCTGGAACTGAATGTTTTATTGTTTGTTTTTTTCTCACGATGTTAGTTCTGGGATTAGATTGCACAAAAATCTGGAATACATCTCTTCTATTTAAAGAAATTGCTACAATGCCTGGATTTCATTTGATTGCTTCATATTCAGGTTAATGGAACAAACTAAACTGCATATGAGGTTTTATATAGAACTATTCTAGAACTGCTGCTGTTCTAGACTTTGATATGTTGAACAGCCGATTTGGATTTCCACGTGTTGTTCATACATGATATTTATTACGTTAGTAAAGTAGCCATTTTCATAGAACTACATGATGTAGCCTGCTAATTGACAATTTCTAGGAAGGAATTCTTTTTCTTTACTGCACAGACAATAGAATATAAAAAATAGCATAATTTATGATAGTTATTCAAAAGTAAATCTTCACCCAGCTTCAATCTAACATGTGTAGGATCACATTAACCCCTTCGTGCAAAAGGACATACGGGGACATCCTGATTGCATGTCATTTACTGCAATAGGACGTGCAGGAACGTCCTGAAGATCATGCAGGCTCACGAATGGAGCCTATACAATCAGCGCATGAAGTCAGCTTCATATAGATCTCAGTTGACTCCCTGCACTGTCGGCAACAAGGGAAGTTTGCGCCGCTCCCCGCTGATTAACTCCTTAGCTGCCACGGTCATGATTGGCTGTGGCAGCTAAGGAGTTAATCAGTAGGCTCCGATGGCTTCCCTGAGAGCGGCTTCCGGGCTGTTTGTGACCTCACCACCATGGCAACTAACAGTTGCAATGGTGACAGAATAGTACAGAACACACAGAACAGTACAGGCAATGTACTGTTGGGTGTGATAACAGCAATCTACGAATCGATGAAGTCAAGTCCCCTATGGGGACAAGTGAAATTAGTGTAAAAAGAAAAAAAAAAAGAAAGTAAAATCACACCCACCACCCTTTTCCCATTACAATAAACTATTCACCCCAAAAAAGATCAAAAATAAATTAAGTACACATATTTGATATTGTCGCGTCCGTAACAACCTAGCCTATAAATCTATCACATTGTATAACCCACCTCATGCAAAGACAGAACTGTGACAGCACATAAAATGGAACAAAAAGTCATATAAATGCCAAACTGATACCAAATCAAATGTCAGTTCATCCCACAAAAAAAGCCTTTATGCAGTTTTGTATATGGAAAAATGTTATAGCTATCAGAAGATAGCGATGGATAAATATTGTTTTACACATTAAAAAATTTTTTTTTTAAGTGCTACTATCTCAAAATCTATATAAATTGTGGATCACGGTTATCGTATCAACCCACAGCATAAAACTAACATGTCATGAACACTGCACAGTGAGTGCTGTTAAAAACAAAAAACACTACCAAAATTGCTGTATTTTCTTCATCCTGCATCCAAAAAAAATGAATTTAAAGGTGATCAAAAAGTCATGTCCCCTGAAAAATGGTACCAATAAAAACATAAAATCATCCTGCAAAAAACAAGCTACACAGCTCAGTACACAGAAAAGTTATCGCTCTCAGACTATGGCAATGGACAAATTTGTATTCTTTTCTAAATAAAAATGTTTTTATTGTGCAAAAGCAGTAAAACATAAAAAATGTACAAATTTGGTATTGCTGTAATCGTATCGACCTGCTGAGTAAAGCTAGGATGTCATTTATACCGCACGGTGACTGCTGCAAAAAATAAAAAAACACTACAAGGATTGCTGTATTTTGCTCAAAAACCTTGATAAAAAGCAATCAAAGCATCATATGCACCCCATAATGGCACCAATAAAAACGTCAACTCATCCCACAAAAAACAAGCCCATAATTGGCTCCGTATACAGAAAAATAAAAAAAGTTATGGTTATCAGACTATGACAAACTAAAAATGCAATGTTTTACAAATGCATTTCTTTTATGTAAAAGTAATAAAACATAAAAAAACAATATAAAATTGATATCATTGTAATTGTACCAACCCACATAGTAAAGTTATTATGTCTTTTATACCACACGGCAAACGATGTAACCTCTAGAAAGTTTCACCTGTTCTGGTACTTTGAGGGCTTTGCAAATGCGACTGGAACACAGATTTTGGTGGGTTCCATAATGCCAAATAACGCTGTCTCTCTTGTTCGCCCTGCCATGCGCCCAAACAGCAGAATATGGGGAATCAATGTTGAGGTCCGTTTTCCTGGTAACATCTACTGTGTACCAGTGAATAATGGATACAAATTGAAACTCATCAGAAAAAGTGACATTTTGAATTTTCCCCTCCACTTTGCTTTAATTTCTGTGAAACTCCCAAATGGTCAACAAACTTTTTAAATGCTGTTTTTGATAGTTTAAGGGGTGCAGTTTCTTAGACGGAGTAATTTATGGGGGTAACATACAAGGTCTTCCAAGTCCCATCAGAACTGGACTGGTCCTTAAAAAATCTGTGTTGCAAATATTCTTGAAAATGGGAAAAATTGTTATGAAATTTCTGAATCCCCTACTGTTGTAAAAAAAAATTAAAAGACATTTAAAAATGATGCCAACATACAGTAGATGTTTGGTAGATGCTAGTTATAAACTATCTTGTGTGGAATAACTGTCTTCAATGAAGATATTTTTGAACTTTGAAAATTTTCTAAAGGTTTTGAGATTTTTCACAACTAAACAAGGATTGTATGGACAAAAATTTCTACGTAACCTAAGGGCTCATCCCCACGGCAAAGGACAAATACCGGTCGGTTTATCCAACCAGTATTTGTCCTATTTTAGTGCCGTCCCCACGGCCGCCGGGGGACGGCTTTTCTCCGCGATTAGTGGAGAAAAAACCCTCCCCCTTCCCATTGACATGTTCATATTCCGTCTGAAAACCGGTCGGAAGAATGAACATGTTCAATGTTTTTCAGGCGGCCGGCGGTCTGAAAAAACTGCCAGGTGGAAAACCCATGCAGTGGGGACTGCTGCGCGGGTTTTCCATTGAAGTCCAGTGTGTTAGTTTGCGGCCGGTTTTTCAGACGGTCTGCAAAACCGCAAACCGTCTGAAAAACCGTCCACAAACCGGTGCCGTGGGGATATGCCCTAAAGAAAAAT
>JAODAL010051763.1:0-26470 GCA_025379985.1 Phyllomedusa bahiana | reverse complement strand
CCCTCCCCTCAGTCACCCATTTATCAAAACCCAAGGGGGAAGGAGTGTGATAGGACCAAAAAGGAGAATAATACTAGAAAAAGGAAGGTACCACCTAGAAGGAGCACCTGAGTATAAAAAACACAAACACTACCATGTACTCTACTTAAGCACGATGTATAGGTGTAGAGAACCCTTGATATAATGAAATGAAGTTCTGGGTATACCAATACAATTTAAACCAAAACAACTACAGGTATAACACCTAGAAAAAAGATACATAAAACAAAAACTTTTAATCAGAATGAATAAGAGTTGGGAAAGAAAACGAAAAAAACGCCCTCAAATATACCTATCAAAGACCTGTCTGCCTCAAAAATGGGGAAATCGCCCCAATAAGGGCGCCCCACACTGGAACCTAAACTAACCCTGTCCCTAGCTACATCTAAATGAAAAATGAAAAAACACATATACCACAAATGGAGTGCACAAACAAAAAAAGTGCTGTGATAAATAACAGTACAACAGACAATATACGTTTGATGTTCAAAAATACTATGAATTGATGATGCGTCATAGGAAGATAATCAATAACGCATAAATATTCAAATTTTTCCAACGCATTTCCCCCCTAGATACTGGGGTTCATCAGGGAAAAAATTGCAGTTGATAACAACAATACGGAACATCTAAGAAAAAATCAACAAGATGTATGCAATAAATATAACTCACGTCCCTTAATGATGGAAAACAGGGCTGGTAAGATAGAGGACGGGGTCCAGGATAAGTCATGTACAGATCCCCGCTATCTGATTACTGAGACAGGTCCAAGCAGTAACAAATTCAGTGAATCACAAGCCACATATATAGCCAGGCAAATTAGACCCAATTAGTATCAATATACCCTACAGTATAATGCCATAAATTAGGAAAAATTAAGAGCTGGAATTGACATAAAATAGAAAATATTCTTCATTAGCCTGTAAATCCTTTAGTACCATCACCAGTCTAGTGTGAAGACATCACATGCATCATTCACATGACCCTGTAGCCAGTCACTGACCTCAGTGCTTTATGCTTCCATGTACGGTGCAAGACCACTCAAACCAATGACTGGGTGTATCACGTGAATGATAAATGTGACTTAATTGAAGCAGAACTGGCAGGTCCAGCATAAAACATGGCAAGCTGAGGTTTATTTCAGTCTGTATTAGATTTCCAATTTACACAAATTTCAAAACACTCCTAAAAGGAATTTTGCCATCACAAACATAGATGAAATAAGGATATGTCATCACTGTTCGATAGGTGTGGATTCCATCTCCATGACCTACACTTATCTATAGAACAGGCCTGCAAAACTCACTAATCTGAATGGAGAAGTGGTCATGTTTGAACAGTTCGGGCATGTTCACGTGATGTTTTTGGATACGATTGTGGATTTGTGTTGGATCCAAAAACATAGCGTTTATCGGGTCCAACACGTATCCAACAAGCAGCTGTGTGTTTTTATGCATGTTGGATACAGCAGGATTGCACTCTATAGTTTACTATAGGGCTCCTGCTGCGTCTTTCGGACCAAGAATTGACATGTCAATTCTTGGAACGGATCCAAAAGACACAATGTAAAATGCATCAGCAATCACTCATGTGAACGCTGATACCTGTTTTATATTGCAAGCAGTGTAAAATCACACTGCTCATTGTTAGATGCGTGTTTGGGTCCGTCTAAATGGACCCAAACATGCATCTAAAAGCGTATGTTCACACGGACCCAACATGCCGTGTGAACATACCCTTACTCTCCATTCATTTCAATGGGAGTTCCATGTATGACTGAATGCAACCACTAGGCTGAACTCTGAAATCTCCTATGAATGGATGGAAAGTTACCAAGCATGGCCACTTCTCCATTCAAAATGGAGAGTTTTGGAGGTCTGTTTTAGAGACAGGTACAGGTTCCATTACTGGTACCATTCTGATGTCGATGGCGGAGCCTATCAATATGCCATCAGTATTTGTGATGGCAAAAGTTACTTAAGGGTATGATCAAAGTCAATATTTTTCCCACGGCAAAATAAGGGTGCGTTCACCGGCAAAGGATAAAAACAGCTCAGTTTTTTACCTCAGCAGAACCGTCCATTTCAACCGGTTTTTGTACTGTTTTTGTCAAAAAAAAAGGTCGGTTTTTCGGTTATTGAACTGTTTTTGTCACTGTTTTTGTCCCGGTTTTCCCAGTGGTTTTTGGACTGTTTTTCAAGCTGAAAAGTGTACTGAGTACAAAAGTATCCTGATTGGTGCAAGAAACCATGTGATTCTTTTATCTCCACAATTTAACAATGATGCACAAAAGGCCAACTTTTTCACTTTCACTTTAAGAAAATGTGCATGTTGACAGCATCAAAATTGGCTAGTTTAGGCTAAAAAGAGAGTTTATAGACTCTCGTTCACATTGAAGGGCTTTGCAGGACCTTCCTGTGTTAAAAAGTGCAAAAGGATCTGCAAAAACACACCTACTATAGGTGGGATCATTAACTTTTTTTTCAAAAACCACCCAAAAAGTGCATCAAAAACCATGCCGAAAACCACTGATTTTCTGAGTGGTTTACATTGACTGCAATGTTAAGTTTTGATCCGAAAAATGGTCAGAAGAATGAACATGTTCTATGTTTTTTGGACCGCCGGCGGTGTGAAAACCCACCCGGCGGAAAAACAGTTCAGTGGGGACTGCTAAACTGTTTTTCTATTGAAGTCTATGGGGGCATTGCTTGCAGGTTTTCAGACGGTTTTTAAAACAGCAAACAGTCTGAAAAACAGTCCAAAAATCCTGCAGAATAAGCAACTATTTCCAAATTTTACAGTGTTTGATGCAAGCTGTCACAGGCCTCAGCAGTCTCTTCTTGAAGCCTCTGATTGGCTGCTGGGTCATATGCCGATGCTGGTGATACCATTGTCAGGTGTCTTGGTACTGGAGCTCAGCGTTGGATTGGAGCCGGTTGGAAGAGTGAGGATTGTTTTTTTTGTTTTTTTCTATTTCGCCCTGCTTACAAGCTCACTTAAAAGAGATAACCCCTTTAACAGAAACGTAATTAAAATCAGTGGATAAAAATTCTTCAGACATATTTCTTGAACGGTATTTATCAATGTCACCTTGAGCGTCTGAATTTGCAGATTTCATTCATTTATTTTCTTTTTCCTTTTGTGTCCTCCCAATATTTGCTGGGAGGAATATTAGATATGAGGTGAAGTTTTCTGAGTTAAATGAGTTATTCTCACCCACATCTTTTAGAATTCTTTGACAAAACACAGCCCATGAGTTTGCAAAGTCACAATATTCTTCTATCAAAAGGGATTCATCTTCCTTGCTGGTTTCCTGCCAGTTCTCTAAGTTTTTTAAAATTGTTAGGCAAACTACTTCTTTATATTGTCTGAGTTCTGCGTACTCATGAAACTTGAAATATCATTATGAATTTATAAGTAAATCTTCCAAGTCTGTTCTTTACTTGATTAGTAATCTGCTTTTTTCTAAGACACTTTTCTGTCTTATTCACCTTAGCTTTTTCCAATACAGTTAAGACTTCTGGTCAAAATACCCTGCTTGTTGTTATTCCCCTGAATCAGTTTTACATCTGTCATTACTATGCATTGTAATACATAGTCTATCACAATCAGGGGGAAGACAAGGTGAAGGTAACCTGACCTTATACAATTTCTTTCTTAAAAGTAAAAGAAAAGTGCTTCCATTCCCATTTCAATAAATCTTAGAAACCTTCATTTTAAAGGTCCCTTTATAATTAATTCCATTCTTTCACTGATACGAAACTATGTTTGTCTCTCATCACTGGGAAGCGACAGCTTCTTCATATGTCAAACACTGCAAGGGTTAGCACTTTAAAGGGGTTTTATCACCACAATGAAAAGCTTTTAACATGTAGGGAAAGGTAAATGAAGACTTTTACCAAATGCATTGCTGTTTAGATTTTTCTTTGCTCAGGAGACAAAGAAGATTGTATCTCCTTTTGAGACCACTCAAGTATCCCTGGTTACCGACCTTCTATCCCCACCTGTCCCTGTTTTCTCTTATCTCTTGTTGCTCCAATCTAATGTCAGTAAGTTCCGACCATGGTAAGCCACTCCATGTAGAGTCTTATCTCTAGCAACGGACTTTGTTTACCTGACTAAATAAAAAATGTTTTCACTCTTTAGAGCTCTTTAGCCTTGTATACTACACTTTATAAATCTCCCACAGTCATGTCACTGTAACAGGAATAGCTAGGAACAGCATAGTTGATATGCCAATCACTGTCGTAGAATCACCCACAGCTTAACCAGGAAGTGTGTGTCTAAAACTGGCTGTAACTCTGTGAAACATGGTGAGAAAAACCCTTTACATACTCTCTGCTTATGTGTATCTCAACCCAACCCACAGCTCCTAGACTGGTCGCTCACTTTTGTCTTTTCCCATAATCAGTGAAATTTAACTTGTTGGGACATTCACCATTTAGAACAACTGCTCAATGATGAAACAAAATTAAGGGCGACATATCCCAATAGGCCTGCCCCATTTTTTTTTGGTGTATTTTGCACCAAAAACTGTTGACACCATATTCTCTATATAAACGAACTGTCATACACCAAAATTAGGTTAATTTTACACTTTTGAATGCACCTACAGTAGGCGCATCAAATATGCTACCAATGATTTGCTATGCACCTTTTTTTGGGTATACGCCTAAATTAGGAGCATTAAATATGCTATACAAGGCATACCACATGCCAGATTTTTGACAGGTTTACTTATTCAGGTGCATTACATACTCATTTAATGCGCCTTAAAACTGTCGTAGAGGCACCTCTTTTCTGACATGTCGCCCTTGGTTTCAAAGCCAAGAATTTTCTCAAACCTTTCTCCTACTACTTAATCCAAGCAGTGAAATCATTCTGAGAGTGAAAACAGCACATAGATAGAGCATACAACTTAACACTATACCTGATCAGCATGAAAGATAGAAGATGTGTATGACTATGAAAGATTTACCTTATACTGAGGTCACTCTATTTCTCATTCTTTCTTGGCACTCGTCCTTGCCTTTTAGGTAGCTTTTTGATCCTAGCAAGAGTATCATAAAATGTTAAGGAATTTCCTTACCAAAATAAGGGTTTCATTATTTGATTAATAAAAAAAAAAATGTCCAGGTGTAGGAGTGGGAACACCCCCTATGAATAGAGTCTAAATGTGTATATAGGTGTAGAAAGGGGAATATAATTAAGCACCTTATTTAGGGGGCAAGGTTGTTTTAAGACTGGAAGAGCGAGAAAGCATGGAAGAAGCAGCCAATCAGTGTAAAGTGAGGGGAGGGTCTGCAGGTCAGACACAGTTAAAAGGGAATTTGCTGTGTGCTGCTAGTAGAGAGACTAAGTGAGAGTTGTGTTGGTTACAAAAGTTATACAGTTTGAATCCCTGATCACAAGCCAGCTGTGGCTCAAGGGCAGGCTACCCCTTACACATGACCTAGAAACACTCACAGAGAAAGAGAAGGAAGAATGAGGAGAATGCTAAGGGACAGAGAAAGCACAGATGGTGATGTGGGGTATGGTGGAAATAGAGATAAAAGAAAGTAAAATTGTGACATGTGCTGGCCACAAGGAGGCTCGGGCTACGCATCAAATGCCAAGTAAAGCTGCAGAGTGACTGCAAGTCCAGTCCAGTTACAGAAGGGAGTTGAGGAGAATCCTTCACCTGTAAGAGAGAGAGGTGTTACGGTAGCAAGGGTAAGAGAGAGACTCGCTATGTGGGAGTGGGACAAAGGTGTGCTTTAAAGAACAGGGAGAGTGAAAGCTGTCAGTTGATGCACCCTAACTGTGCTGTACTAGTGTGAAAAGTAGCAAAGTGTAATGTTCTAAAAGTTTCTGAGTAATGAGCAGAGCTTGCAATGAGCATTTTAAACACACTACTCACAAAAAGCTAGGGATACTTGGCTTTTGAAATTTTATTGCGAGGCTTCAAGCAGATGCTCAGACCAAAGTGGCCACTGAGCTTAGAGTATCACAGAGTGTCATCAGCAGGTTGCAACAAATATACACAAAGACTGAACGAGTCACAGAAAGGCAGAGAAGTGGAAGTCTCTTGGCTACATCACACACTGATGACTGCTTCATTATAAACCATGCCCTGTGGAACCAGATGATGAATGCAAAACAACTCTGGGCACATTCAAGGAAGGTAACAGGAACCTAAGTGTTATGTCAGACCATTTATAACCATTCAGATCGGTGTGGTCTGTGTGCTAGATGACCAGCAAGGGTACCTGAATGGTAGCTGACCTAGCTGACCCATAGCGCTCTCCTTGACGTCTCAAGCACCATTGGCGGCCATCATTTTTGCTCAGAGTGATTCAACTTTTATCACTTAACAGCACTGAGGATACTGATCTCTCATCCATCATAGATGCTCTCTAGCCCATGCAAGATAATGCTGCCTATACCTGGTGGTGTGGACAGATCATCAGCATGCAGACTAGGTTGATGTTAAACATCTGTTGTGAATTTTGCCATTAAGCTCCTTTGTTAGGGATCACAAGGTGTGCAAAAAGTACTGAAACATTGAAGAATTGGTCATGTGCATATAAAGGGAAGAGATTGGCTCATTTAATTAATTTAAAAAATATTAAAAAAATGTTATGTTCATCGTGAAATTTCAACTCAATACCAATGTGCACTCTTTAGAGCAGGGATGTTAAACTAATTTTCACTGGCGGACACATCAGGATTATAGTTGCCCTAAAATGGCCATTGGAGAGCTTTGAAAGGTGGCAAGGGTGCCTGGGTAGGGCTTTTAGAGCTGTGCCACCACCTGTGAGTTACTGAACAGAGAGATATGGAGTTGAAAGCTGGTGCTCTGAAACAAAGATAGGGCTCGCTCCCTGTGATGGCACCGAAGTCTGTGCTAATCACTGAATGTATTATCCAGGGAAAGTGGAGATCAAGCCCTTCTGTATCTGAATCTTGTCCATTCCTTTTGACTGTGTCTAAACTATCATGAGCTACATAAAATGATGGGAAGAAAAGAATTCATCCTGTGGGCTTAGAGTTTGCAGCATGAACAGTACTTTACAGCATGTAAACTTTAGAAATATCCAGTATCTTCTCTGGTGTGTGGCAGACCAGGAATCCTTCAACTATGTTGCCAACCGCCACAATCAAGCATGGCAGCACCAGTAGCCCTAAAGAATCTTCAGTAGAACAGATTACATGTACACTGCGATATGAAAGGGGGTGTAAAGTGGAGTCACTAAGGGTGAGGATCAAATATGCCCAACTATCTTGTTGGTGTTTTGTGAATTGAAGGTAGCCATTCAAAAAACTTAGTTGTGCCAGTTGTTAGAGAAAGCCTACTGGTCAATAATTTGGCAAACACTATAGATGACATGTATGAACGTTGGTACTGATAGGCCAGTTCTAAATAGCCTTTAGACAGTGTAAAATGCACCAAAATGTATGAACCTGTTCTTCTGCAGGTCACACATACAGGTACAGTGTAGTGCCAATACGACAAGTCTGGCTCAGGCACTACCTTTACCCTAGTCTGGCAGTTCGTCTGCAGTTTATACCTACAGGACAGTGTAGAGCCAATACCACAAGTCTGGCTCAGGCACCACCTTTACCCTGGTCTGACTATTCTTCTGCAGGTCATACATACAGGTGCAGTGTAGTGGCAATATGACAAGTCTGGCTCAGGCACCACCTTTACCCTAGTCTGACTGTTCTTCTGCAGGTCATACATACAGGTGCAGTGTAGAGTCAATACCACAAGTCTGGCTCAGGCACCACCTTTACCCTGGTCTGACCTTCTGCAGGTCATATATATAGGTGCAGTGTAGTGGCAATATGACAAGTCTGGCTCAGGCACCACCTTTACCCTGGTCTGGCTGTTCTTACTGTTATATGCCAAAGTTTGGCATCATAGAATCATAAATGTGTCTACTTCTAAGAATGTGGTGCAACGTCTCCGGATTCCCCCAATCTTTGGTGCATTAAAAGTGTTGCTCCTGCTCTTATCGCGCCGAAGATTGGAATGCGACTGTTCATACATCTATAAAACAGGTCTACTACACGTTCTTGATGCCAGAAAACTGTTTCAGCCCCATTCTTACTTGTCGCCCTACATCTGTGTTAGAGATTGTATCTAAAAGTCAGGAGGTATGAGTACAATATTGTGCAAGAAAAAACAGACCAGAAAGGTGATCCTGTGAAGATAACATGAGCCTAAGACTATATCCTGCTAATGTTATGTTTCTCCAACTTTCAAGTAGCTGACAAAATGTTGTCCTCATCTGAGAGTTGCAACTACTAAGACTGCTGTACCTTTCAGTTTAAAAAACTGTTCAATAAACTTTTCGTTTTTTTTTTTTTTTTGCATTGATCTGAACGTGTCTTCTTTCAAAAAGGACTGAGAGCCATAAACCCTATGCTAAACGTTTAGTGTTTTAAATGACAATTGGTTAACACTAACCAATTTTGTTGGGAAAGGGATGGGGGCAACAGGAGACTATAATGGCGTTCAGCACTGTTTTTTTTAGTCCCTTAGATGCCATGATCTCGTTTACTCTGGCATCTAAGAGGTAAAAGACTGGGCTTGGAGTTACTGTATCTCTTATCCTGACTGATAGCATTTCTGTGGCAGGGTGTAGTAGGAGTAGCAAGATGGCAGCCAGGAGACCTTCATAGAGCCTCTGGCTGCCATGACAACTAGTTGGAACCTCATGGTCTCATCCTGAAGTGACAAATGGGCATCAGAATGCAGCACCATGCCTTAATCCCTTACATTCTGTGGTTTTCATGGCCTAAGGGTTACAATGTTGGGATTGGAGCTTCCTGTAATCCAAGCTGGTAGTGGCAGGTCCTGGCTATAATTAACAGCCATAACCTGATGCTTATTTAGCAGGAATAGTGAATGAGACTTCTCTATACACCCTTAATGAACTAATAATAACTAATAATGTAGCTATACATAATTTTTCGGTAAAGGATTAAAATCAGTTGGTAGTCTCTGGACAGGACAGATTCTCTAGAGCAAGAGACATTTTTGTGTATTTTATCTACTTTGGCCAAGTGATGAGGATTTTGAACAAAGGACTAATAATTAAATAATTTTAAAACTGGACACCCTCTTTAAAAGGGTATTCCCATTTCATTAGCTTTGAACATTTAGGGAAAAATAGAGGCTATTACTAAATATATCATTGTTCTGATTTCCCTTTAGATTTAGAGCAGATTTCATCTCCTGCTTGTGCACACAAGCTTCCCTAGGTTAATGATCACCTCTCTCTGCTCTAATAGCCCTGGCCAGGAGGGTGATGTTACTCCCTGATGTATCTTATCTGCAAGACAGTGCCTGATTATGTTTCTTGCTGACAAACTTTAACCTTGAAATGGGTTTTCTAACCCAAAGATTAGTTTTTAACATGTAAGGAAAGGTAAATGTAGACTATTAGCAAATACATTGTTCTTTAGATTTTACTTTGTTCAGGAGATAAAGAAGATTTTATTTACTGCTCTATCTAATCTGATTGCTCCAAGTTGCCATCAGTCTGACCATGGTTAGTCACTCCCTGTTGAGTCTTATCTTTAGTACAGAAGGCTTGTTTACCTAAGTTAATGACAACTTTTAGGCTTTAGGCTACATCTAAACAGCAATTGTAAAAATCAGCCAGATTCTGTTACAGAATTCGATAAGTATTGTACAATCAGTTTTCGTTTATAACAACAATTTTTGGCATGGATTTTGCGGTCAGTTTTCAGATTTCGGTCAGGCCATTAGCAATGAACAGTACTATAATCTGCCATTTTCAAGTGAAATATAACATATTATAGAACATGTTCTAAGTTTTTTTTTAACGGATTTCGAATTTGAAACCCAACCTCATGAGTAGAATACAGCTTGGATTTTCGATTGAGGTCTATGGGAATAATTTACAGTTGGATTTTTGCGTGTTCTAAATAATGAATAGACATAGCCTTAGAGATCAGTAGCCTTGTGAACTACATATTATAAATCTCCTCTCAATCTAACAGGGTTAGCTAGAAGCAGCAGAGCTGATATTTCAATCACTAGTTTAGAGTTGAATATGAAGCTGCCTTTGGCTCTGTGAAACAGCATGGCGAGAAAACCCCTTTAAGAGCTCTGTAACCATCTACCCTGCTGCTAAAACCCTTTATTAAAGATAATATATACATCGTCATCTCTTTTAAACAATATTAATAGCTGATGAACAAACTTTCCCCTGTGCGCTCTCAATATAATCCAAACATCCGTTTATTGTTAACCAATCATTGAATTCCTTGTAATCCTGTGATTATACACGTGACGATCAGAGATTATGTCACAAAAATTGTAACACTTTAATCGTGCATGGCAATCTTTTTTCAATCCAGGTATAGGAGGTAATGGATGTTCTGATCCCAAACAGAAGCATGAATACTACGTTTTGAGGGAAACTCCCTCTAAGTCAAGCATGTACCGATGGCTCTAATGACTCTTTAATAGACACCATCACATGTTGCCATACATCATCCACCAAGCTGTGAATATACATAAAAACAAACAAACATGAGTATATTGTACAGCCTACACAATATTAAGAAACAAAGAAGGTCCTTCATATCTGCATTAACATTCACTTTCATCATACTATCTACTTCAAATACCAACAAACCTAATTCTTATCTCTATTATAAAGCTGAACAAACTTCAATACATTCTAAAAACGAATTGCTTAGAACATGTAAAACATGTGCCTGGATCTGCTGCGGTATACTACCACAATGACATACATAAATTATTTTAACCTAACTGGCTTTTATATACATAAACGATCAAGGAAGTCTATCACAGCCAACAGTTTCAACAACACTCTTCATTTAACCCTAAGGGTATGTTCACACGGCTTATTTTGACATGGTTTTGGAAGAGGTTTTCAGAGCGTTTACGCTCCCAAAACCTTGCCCAAAACTTAGCTGAAACAAACATACTTCGAAAGCATTGGGAGATGTTTTGGATGAGGTTTTGGACGAGATTTTCACCCATACAAATTAATAGCCAGGCCAAAAACCGCGCCGAAAAACGCACCTGAAACACACCTAAAACACGCTTCAAGAATTGACATGACACTTCAATGCTTCCAAAGAAGAGTGTAAATACCTCGTCGTGTGTGAACTCAAACAAGGTTTTTCTATAGGAAATACAATTAAAAGACTGGGGGGGCGTTTTGGATGACCAAACGCTCTGAAAACCTCGTCCAAAAAAACATCAAAATAAGCCGTGTGAACATGGCGTAAGGGTCCAATGTCTCCAGCTATGTGAGATGCTAATAAAAACCTCTTATAACCAAGCAGTTGCTTGCTAGTTCATTTCTGATCTTTAATGTCTATCTCTTCAATAACACGCCATCTCAATTCACTCACATTATGTGGAAAAACTAAAAAAATGTATAACTACTAATGATTTGCCAAATTTATTTTTCCTTTTATTTTTATCCTCAATCACTATATTAGTTTTTGTCCTTTTTTTGCTAATCATATTTGTGATATGTGTTCATATAATCTGACTTGAATTGTGTAGTTTGTCCAACATATGATGGGGCACTTTAGCATATAGATCACATTATACGTTTTACATGTAAAGAACCCCCTCTAAAATGAAACAATCAGTGTATCCTTGTTAAGAGATGGCGAATTTTCTAAAAAATTCGGATTCGGTCACTTAGCTGGAATTTCCAGGTCTGCACAGAGCCTGGCAGGGTGCTGAAAGAACGTAGAGCCATGCTTAAATATATCAGAGGAGCTGGGTTTGGTCCTTCAAAATAGCAATGAGTTGCCCGAAACGCGTCAGAAACTTATTGAGGATGTCCATCTATAGTATCTCTATTTTGCCTCTAGAAAGCTTTTATCCATCCATAGCTCTAGCTGCCAAAATAAAGTGAGATATTTTTACTATTACATGTTTGCTGTCCTATAACCACACGCTGTCCCCTAATTATGCTACGATCAGGTGACGTGCGGAAAAGTGACCGACCACTCTAAATAGTGAGGCTGACTATTGTTTTTTGTCTTGTAATTGTATTTGGTCTTCATACTATGTTGTGTTTTTAGTATGACACGCACATGACTGCTGCCGCTCTTCAGAATCGCTTCACTAATACATTCCCTGGGCACATAAGAGGGCAAAACTGACACAAAAAAACTGAAGGGGGAATGTAGCCTATAAAGTCATGGCAGCGACAGCTAGAAAAAAACAAGCTGAGGGGCTCAGTGAGGCAACATCAGAGACAGAGTGTGGAGGTGACAGGCGGCAGCCCCAGCAGCATAAGGTCAAGTGGCACAATTAACATCCGTGTAAGGGTCATGCAGCAGGCAGAGCAGCATGAGTTTCAGACAGTGGCAAACAATGACAATGCTTGGAGGGTGGCAAAACAGTAGAAGGACACAGAGTGGCACAATGACAGAGAGTGGAGGTGACGGTGGCAGCAGCATGAGGTCAGACAGTGGCACAATGACATTCTGGAGGTGGCAAAAACTGGAGTAGGCCACAGAGTGGCACAATGACAGAGAGTGGAGGTGACGGTGGCAGCAGCATGAGGTCAGACAGTGGCACAATGACATTCTGGAGGTGGCAAAAACTGGAGTAGGCCACAGAGTGGCAAAATGACAGAGAGTGGAGGTGACGGCGGCATCAGCATGAGGTCAGAGTGTGGCACAATGTCAGAGTGTGTATGTCGCAGCACCAGCACAACAGC
The DNA here is from genome assembly GCA_025379985.1 of Phyllomedusa bahiana. Lineage (NCBI taxonomy): Eukaryota > Metazoa > Chordata > Amphibia > Anura > Hylidae > Phyllomedusa > Phyllomedusa bahiana. The sequence continues at coordinate 13,697 of JAODAL010051763.1, read as the reverse complement.
AGCATGAGGTCATAAAGTGGCACAATAACAGAGTGTGGAGGTGGGTGGAAATTTACCAGTCCCTGGTAAAGATGGTTGGTGGCAGATGGAGAAACTGTCAGCAGATGTGTGGCATCAGGCGGGTGGCGCATCAGAATAGCAGCTTAGGCAAGGTAGTTTTGAACCCAGACTCATTTCTCACAGTTTGGGTTTGAGGCGTCATGGCTGATATAGTCTGACGCCTAAGGCATTGGTGTGGGGGAAACCCTGGCCGATCCACGCCTGATTCATCTTGACAAAGGTCAGTGTTCCACATTTCCCGTGGAAAGGGGTTCTCCTTGGGGTAACGATGGCCCCGCCACATGAACACCCGCTTGATGCCACACTACTGGCCGGGCAGGACAGCTTCTCCACTGCAAACTCGGCAAGTTGCGGCCACACATCCAGTTCGGCTCCCCAGTAGTCCAGGGATCTTCTAACTGGGGGTGGCAGAGTGCTGTCCAAGTAGGCCACCACCTGTTGGTTCAGGGACTGCTCCAGGTCCTGCTGCTGGCAACTACCCTCCTCACTAGGCGGGTGAAGGAAGCTGCTCATCAGTGACTCCAGACTTAGGTTGCTGCTGATGTAACTGGTACTGCTCCTACTCCCCCACCTTCCCCCAGCAGCGCGGCCAGTAGTACGTGAGCGTGAGGAACCCCCGGTCAGACCTATCAGAGGAGGGACGATGCCGACATAGGCGCGGCCAACTGACTACGGAGGATTTCCCTATAGTATTTGAGTTTGTCCACCCTCTCAATAGCTGGGAAAAAGGCTCACATTTTGGACTGGTAGCGAGGATCCAATAGGGTGGAGACCCAGAAGTCATCCCTCTGCCGGATGCTGACTATTCGGCTGTCACTAGCCAGGCAAATCAGCATGCTGCGGGCCATCTGCACAAGTGACTCCGAGGGGGCTCCCTGCCTCCATCTCCACTGTATACTGTCACGTTGCTTGCGGGTCATCTGCCTCGTCTTCCTCATCTCCATCTACCTCCTCCAGCTGCTCATGCTCCTCCTCTCTTGTCACCTGGGTAGAAAATTCACTCATTTCACCAGACAATGCTTCTGCTCCAATCTCCTCCTCCTCTCCATTTCAGTCCCCACCGGACTCATGTGGCCGCGAGATGTAGTTGCCACGTCTCCAGTCCCCTGCCCAGACAGATTTTTCAGCATCTGTTCCAGGACATGAAGCAGTGGAATGACGTTATTCATCCCGTAGTCCTGGCGACTGACAAATAACGTTGCCTCCTCGAATGGCCTCAACGAACGGCAGGTGTTACGCATGAGCTGCCACTGGCTGACATCAAAGTTACACAGGGGAGTACTCCTGTCCGCCTGGATCATCAAAAAATCATTAATGGCCTTTCTCTGTTCATACAGTCGGTCCAACATGTGCAGGCTGGAATTCCAACGGGTGGAAACATCGCATATCAGAGTGGTGTTGGGGGAGGCTGTTCTGCCGCTGCAACTCGAGTAGGGTGTTCCTGGCTTTGTAGGAATGGATAAAGTGCATGCACAGTTTCCTGGCCATTTTCAAAATTTTCTGACGATCTGTGGAAGACTTCAGGAACCTTTTCACAACCCGATTAAACACGGGCACCATGCCGGGCGCATGGACCATCCCTCCTCGGTGCAGCGCAGACACCATGTTCCTTCCTAATGTCCGTCACCATGGTTCTGATTTGCAGTTGGCGCGGAGAAAGCCACACATCGATTTCTTGCTGCATGACGCGAAGCAGTTCCTCCCCTGGCTTGCCGAGGCAAGGCAGGTATAGAACTGCGTGACACCGCTGTGACCTACACATGTGGTATGATGGAGCAGTACTTGTGGAGTCTGAGATGGTGGTGGTGGTGGTGGAGGAGGAGGAAGCGGACATTGGCGCAACAGCAGCAGTTTGACACCGTGGAGGAGAAAAAGGCGTCTCCTGTCCAAGTTGTTGGTGTGCCTGGGCAGGAAGCACATTCACCCAGTGTGCCGGAAAGGACATGTACTGGCCCTGACCGTAGTTACAGCTCCAGACGTCCGTTCTGCCGTGCACCTTTGAACAAACCGATAAGCTCAAGGACTGGCCCACTTCTGTTCTACATATTTCTGAAGTGCTGGTACTGCCTTTTTGGAAAAGAAATTACGGTTTGGAACTCTCCATCTCGGCTCCGCACAAGCCATTGGTTCTCTGAATGGTGCAGAGTCCACCATTTGGAAAGGGAGGGACTGCAGTACCAACAACTTGGACAGGAACACGGTCAGCTGCTGCACCTTAGGATGGTTGGACGCATACTGTTGTCTCTTTGCACTCGCCTCGCTGAACGACTGCTGGCGCCATGAGTAGCGAGGAGCAGGAGCATTGGACCGGGAGATGATGTCAAAGAGAAACAGCTCCCTTCTGCAGAGGTGGTGGAGCCTTGACTGGCTGCAATGGCATGTGTGCCACTGGGCACTGCTGCTGCTGCTGTTGCTGCGGCGGTAGGATGGACCACCACATCTGAGACATGTTTCTCCCAGGCCACTGGATAGTGACGCTGCATATGTTGATGCAGGGCCGTGGTGTCAACGTTAGCTCCCTGGCCACGCTTCGTTTTCTGCCCACAGAATCTACATAAACCCATATTAGGCTCCTCCGGTGTCATAGAAAAGAACTTCCACACAGCAGAGTAGCTGATTTTACCGCCAACGCTCCGCTGAGTGACTACTGCCGCCGCTGCCTCGCTGAGCCCTGTGCCGTACTTTCTTGGACCTGCGAAGCGGGTTTTTTACCCCGTGGCCGCTTGGCTCCCGACCTCACACTACTGCTACCCTGCTGACTGACGGCCATACAATCCACTTGCTGGCTGCGCCACTAACTGACGCGCAAGCTGACGCCCTCTTCTCCTGACGATGATGAAGCCCTTGCTTCACCCGGCTCCCAAGTGCGGTCGGCTACATCATTATCAATTTGTGTTTCATCGTCACTGCTGTCCTCATCACCGGTCTTGGTATGCAGAGGCTGACCCCTCACAACATGACCTCCCATGCCACTCTCCACATCTATACTTTGCCGCCTACTGCAAGAAGCAGGGGATATTGGCCCCATTTCTTCGCTGCCAAGTAGCTGCTGACTGCCCTCCTCAAATTGTTCATCCTCGCTATATAGTGGCGCTGAGCCCTGACCACATAGTAGAACTCTGGCTGAGGGAACCGGAGGGGACAGAGGCGGGTTGAGGACAGGTGAGGGCCGCTGACCCGCTCCCAGGCCATGCCAACTAAGGGTTGTGTCTGACGTTCCCACCGACTCTTGGCTGGGGTTGTCAGATGTCATCTGGGAGGAAGTGGATAACCTAGCCAACCAATTAAGAACCCTTGGGTTGCTAGTCAACACACGGCCGGTAGATGACAGCGGCAGTTGTGGCCTCACCGAGTGACCCCTGCTACGACGTCCCCTTGCTGTTCTGCGACCTGGGCCTGCTCCAAGAATGTTTGTGCCACTGCCACTTGCAGGTGAAGAGCCTGCCACCTCTCTGTCTGACATACTGTTTGTTCTAAAATGTACAGACTCTGTTTGATGAAGATATCTGTATATGATAAATACAAACCCTGTATTTGACTCGAAATGAACCCAGTAACAAGCTTGGGTAACCCTTGGATATAAATTGCGCTCCACAAATGGGCAGGAAAAATTGACTTGTATGTGCCGTTTAAAAACTCTTTGTATTTTACTGAATGTAAAAGCACAAACAGGCTTAATTAACCTTCGGATATGAATTATGCTACAGAATTTATTCTGTGGCGGTGAAAAACGTTTCTTTTACTGAGTACAACTGCAGAAAAATACTTAGTTAACCCCTGGATGTAAATTGCGCAAAAGAATTGAGCAGCCACAAACTACCAGCTTTGTAGCGTGTTACAATGGCGTGTATTTTACACTACACAAAAAGAGAAAAAATTGTAATTAACCTTCGCTTGTGAATTATGCTACAGGAAAAATGCCTTTTTTGGCGGTTAAAAAGACGGTTTCTTTTAGTTACCACAACAGCAGAACAACGCTTAATTAACCCCTGGATGTAAATTGCGCAAAAGAATTGAGCACCCAAAAAATGAAGTGGTATTTGTATTGTAAAACGCTGTTTCTTTAAATGAATACAACAGGAACAGGCTTAGATCACCCTTGGATATTCAATGTGCTGTGAGCAGATAGCATTAAAATGTATATGCAGCTGCACTGGATGCACACTGGACTTCACATCCAATACCACACAAAATCAGAAATAGAACGTTAAGAGAAACAGTCTCTGAGACAAGCTGTGACACCCCCCCAAAAATCGCTGTAATAAAAATGAGTTCTTCAGTAAGAGCTATCAGGCCGCGGCGCACCTTCCTGATCAGTACAGTGAGAGCGGTATGAGCTCCCAGCGTCGCGCCCGGACTTATATAGTGCGATGACGTCATAGAATCCCGCCGGTCTCTGATTGGCTTCACCTCTGCACATGTCATGCAGGCTATACCCTTCTTCCTCTCAGAGTGCTTTGCCCCATGTAACGCCATGTGCTCGCAGCCATTTTATCAATCAAAAGCACACTTCATTCACCCGAAGTACCCCAAAGTTCGACTTCGTTCCGAACTGAAATTTTTCTGAAATTCTAAATGAATTCCACTTCGTTAGAATCAATTCGCCCATCTCTAGCTAAAATGTGTGAGCATTTTACTGAGGAAAATGAGGAATTGTCAGTAAAAATACAGAGTGTAGAGATGGAGCTGGTAGAATGTAAACATGCAACTAATATTGTGTTTGACAAACTAGCTGAACAATGTGTTGCAAATCATATAGACCAAAATCGAAGTACTACAATTGTTAATGATCAAAATGTGCCGGCAGCTCCTACTACTACAACCACTGTGTTAAATGCTGACAGTACCGGAGAAGTGCAACTTGTCAGTAAACAGTTAAAGCCTCAAGAGATGGATGTCATTGTTTGAGAGATTGGGCAGGTTTGCAAAGATTGAGAGAAACTTACAATTTGACTAGTGGTGACATGGACAGAGTTTTACAAAGGGTAGCAGGAAATGGATTATGGATGACAATTGTGCAAAATTGTGGACAGCAGCGAAGGACAAGGAATATTCTTAGGGAGTTGTTAAAAGCTCTGTATGGGACTGCTTCCAATGTATCTATGTCTTGTAAAGTTAGGCAAATGAAGCAAGAGTGTCCTTATGAGTTGTCTGATAGGATTTCTACGGTAATGAATGATGTACTCATGGGTAATCCAGGTTTTGAACATGGTGGTTTGGTTCATAGAGTGATGCTACTAGAGGCTTTGGATAGGGATGTAAAGGATGGAATCTTGTTTGTAACTCCAGATCCATGTGACATAAATGACATTTTATTAAGAGCTGATAATTTGTGGCAAAAGAAGAACAGAGAGGGAAGCTTTGCGGTAGATGCTGCCAGGATATTTAGAGTTGAGGGCACGGGCAGGAAAGAAAATGTTTATTTCCAAAGACCCCAGCCCAGGAATGGTCGCTACCGACCATAAACAGGAAGAGAGAGAGGAGACATTATGATATAGAGATAAGTCTCCCAGATCTTCTTGGATCCCATTTCATGATATCAAGCATGAAATAGATAAATTACAAGAAGAATTAACTTTAGTGAAAACTGAACGTGATCAATTACAGGAGGAACTGAATAGGGTGAAAAGAGAGTTCAATATTATTAAAAATGGAGAGAGTTCATCTCTCACCCTAACACATTGTTAAAAAGGTTGTTGAATATTCCCTCCGCTCACCCTGCAACATTGTAATTTATTGTCTTCTTTCCATTGTTGAACATCACTGTATGGTTATGTTACAGTGCGAGACCTGCATAGATTCAAATAGACTATTTGCTTCTGACAATTTAAAAAACCTGGGTTTTCAGTGTCAAAGGACATTCCTAACAAATGCCCTTTGGGGGTCCTTTGTGCATAGTAGGAAATGCAAATAAGAGGAGAGGAATAAGGTGTGATACCTGTCAGAATCAAGTAGCTATTGGGATGAATGACATTTGTGTCCCACATGTTACATGAAAGCATTAGTGTGAACTTTACATAAAATGTTTGGCAAGTATTGTCTTTCAGGTCCCAAAAAAGAAATTAAAAAAAAAGAAAAAGAAGAATAATTGTAGTAGGTGTAAACATCTGCAAGTGGCGGAGTGTGTTCTATGAAAAGAAAATAGTCATAGTAAAGAAAAGCATCAAACATCATGATAAGAAGTCTTGTGTCAATGGACCTTTTTCTACTTAAGTCTATGGACTATTCAACATCCTCTTTGTTCTATGGACCATTTGTTTACCATCATTATGTGTTTATTGTTAAATTGTTTGTTATTGTTTGTCATTATTTAATATTCCAGAGAGTCACCCAGAGACAATGATAATGTGGTTTAAGTCTGCTTTGCAAACCCACTTGAACTTGTTTTTTGGATGCTACACAAGGGCTTAATTTTAGGAAAGTATCAGAAATGGGATCTGGGAACTGATATTTTTTGATCAGGACTCAGATTGGGTATATCAATTTGGAATAGGGCAGACCTAGAAGTAACATTTTTTGTTAGAGGATTGGAACAAATACCTCTTATAGAGGGAAGAGTGGATTTTGGCACTCTAGCTGAAGTGAAAATTGATATTCAGGACATTCACACAATTGCTGCAGATCTGCAGGGTATTCAAAGCTCTGTGAATGCACTGAATGATTCACTTAGTCATAATAATGTGTCCAAAGCTAAAGGTTTTGTGGTTATGATAGGGAACTTATGAGCAATCACATAAGTCTAGGACTCCAGGAACTTAAAGAAGAGGATGTTCAAGAATAATGGACTGAACTGAACTATAAACATTTGGCTCTTGTATACTTTTGATAATTGACATTCCTATATGGACTGCATTACCCACCCCTGTTTAAAAGGTGATTGTGCTTGGAGAGTTTGAGGTGAACAATGACATTCCTGTACACTTTCTTCTGCAAGAAGAACTACTCATCAAAGTGGAGCAAGTGTGCAAATCAATAGACCCCAACTGCTGTGAAAGACATGATTGGGCATGGCTCTGTTCCTGTACGCTCGAACAGCTGGATAAAGTAGATGGTTGTGCGGCTATGCATTGCTGGGAGCTGTCTAATCCAGCTGCAAGGACTGAACTCAGGATGGAAAGGATGATCCATGGAGCTGGACTAAAAGTCTGCGATTTCAGGGTACCTTTATTCACTTGACAACAGCAAGTACAAGTGCCAGGCACCTCTGACAGGGTGGTGTGTGATTTTAACTCATGGACTGATGACAATAGGAGGAAAGCTGTGAAAGCCAATGGGAACTTCAAGCCAGTATCTATGGACATTGTTTAAAATGACTTAGGTGATTGGGAGGCTATTATTTCCCCATTATTTAAGAAAATACCACCACTTACAGTTGAGTTGGACACATTATTAAAGAGGAGTGATAGGAAGATTATAAAATTACCAATTCTAATAAGAATTCCATGAGCCCTGGTGCAGCATTCCATATAAATCATATACTTGTCTAATGTTCGTAAATGTTAACCAGTATGAGTGTTTTGTGCTGTGAATCGATTTGAGTAGAACCGATTAAAGTGGGGGAGTGTAGGAATATATATATATATTATATATATATATATATTTATATATTTATATTATATATATACTTCGAAGAAAGTCCACGGCACTCAAAGATAATGGATGAAAAAAGGTGTTTTATTCCTCCATGCCAATAAAGTGCGACGTTTTCAACCCCCTCTCTGGGGGCTTGACAAAGGCCCCGAGAGGGGGTTGAAACGTCGCACTTTATTGGCATGGAGGAATAAAACACCTTTTTCATCCATTATCTTTGAGTGCCGTGGACTTTCTTCGAAGTATTATTGAGGAACCCCTTGGATCTGGGTTTATACTGCTGGCACCATCTACTTTCATTACGGGGGAGTGCTGCTTGTTTTCGTGATATATATATATATATATATATATATATATATATATATATATATATATATATATATATATATTTCTGTATTTCCCACATAAGCAAACATGAAGCAGGCTTCTTCAGTTTGCCAGGCCTTGTAAATGTGCTCAGGCTTTGTGTCTGCAATGTCTACACTTTGTGTGCAATTGTAACAGTCCTGTTTTGAATACTATATGTAGATTGGGGTACAACAGGACATTCCTTCTTAACTGAAATACAAACATCACTGTCATTAAGGCCTCGTTCACACGGCTTATTCTGCCGCGGATTGGCGCCGCACTCCGCGCCGGATTTGCGCTTCAGTACGGCGCCAATCCGTCCCTGTCATTACGGTAATCCACTGCTCTCATAGAGAACAGTGGATTCCGTCGCTCCTCCCCGCCCCGGCTCGCCGGGGGAGGAGAAAGGGACATGCACATTATTTATGGCGCGTACGCGCCGTAAACAATGCATTGTCTATGGGGCCGGGAGCGGCGCCCCCGCCGCGCTCCGGCCCCGCCCCCGCCCTGCCCCTTATTCCCGACGGATTTGTGAGCTCAATACGGCTCACAAATCCGTCGGGAATAAGCCGTGTGAACACGGCCTAACAGTCTAGTGGGGCTTTTGTATAATGCTAGACTACTAGTCTCCACACTTTACAAGATGTCACAAGGCCTTTGTATTTCAGGGAGAAGAATTGTTTACAACAAACAAATGTAAACTAATCCTTTTGATTAGTTTTACATTATCCAATCAGACGACTCTCCATGTTAGCTAATGGGGAGAAAATGTATAAAGATTGTTAATGTAGGTAGTAATGCAGGGATGGATGGAGTGATGGGGTAATGGATGAATGGAGGTAACATCTTGGTATTAAGGTACATTCATCCATAACTTTATGGAAAAGAGCTGTCCTTATTGCTGTGTGTTGGGCCTGAAACCTGAAATAAAGGCTTCATCTCTGGAAAAGAACCGAGGTTGTCTGTCCTGGAATTTTACCTGGTGGCCGTGAAAAGTGGACACGTTCTATAGCTTTGTTATAAGGGCTAGAGAGCGGTACATACCTCATTGTTCCTGAAGACTCGTATGAAGATTATAACAACAGAGATAAAAGGCAACAGATGTTCTGATCCCGAACAGCAGCATGAATGCTACGTTTTGAGGGAAACTCCCTCCTAGTCAAACATGTACCGATGGCTCTAATGACTCTTAAATAGACACCATCACATGTTGCCATACATCATAATCCTAGGCTGAATATACATAAAAACAAACATGAGTATATTGTACAGCCTACACAATATTAAAAAGCAAAGAGTATCATATCTGCATTAACATTTACTTTGATCATACTATCTACTTTGAATACCAATGAAAAATTCTAATCTCTATTGTAAAGCTGAACAATCTTCAATACATTATAAAAACTAATCGCTTAGAGCATGTAAAACATGTGCCTGGATCTGCTGCGGTATACTACCACAATGACGTTACTTAAATATTTACCTAACTGCTTTATATACCTAAGCGATCAAGGAAATCTATCACAGCCAACAGTCCCAACAACACTTCTCATTTAGGGCCAATGTCTCCAGCTTGGAGATCCAGTAAATCTCTTTACCTATCAATTACTTGCTAGTTCATTTCTGATCTTTAATGTCTGGTGATAAAATTCTTTCATCACCTATGTCCTTCTAACAGGCTCAGCTAGGAATAGCAGAGCTGATATGCCAATTACTATTGTATACACAACACAATATCAGCAGCTCTCTACAATCACTAAAAAAATATTCAAAGAGAATATAGAAATTAAAAAAAAAACATTTCTGCTACTTTAGAATACATGAAAATCTAAGGTTCTTTGTGTACATTGTTGGTCAAAACTGTAAATGCCCATCTACTGCGACAAGGGGACCTTAAAGGGGTTGTCTCACTACAAGGATTGCTTTTCATGTTAAATTTCTTGTAAAAACAAATCACTTTCCAAAATATGTTCATTAACAGTGTCCTACCTATTCCTAGATATCCCCTCTTATATAGGCTGCATCCTGCATCCTGCTCCTCAGGTCACTATAGCCACAGACCTGTTTGATCTATCCTGATAGGCTGCCAGCACTGGTTGCTATAGCTACAGACCTGGCTTCTACTGCAGCCTAGTAGAAGCCAGTAAACACGCCCCTGAATTTAAAATAAAACCAAGAAAACAGGACTGAGGCAAGATGAATCAATGTAGTGAGACAACCTCTTTAATACAGATTGGGACCTACTCTAAAATGTTACCTTGGTGCCTGTTAGGCTATGTTCACATGGCTTAAATTGGGACATATTTTGCCCCATATTTCGCGCTGTACTGCGCTCAATACGGGGCGAGATACGTCCCAGTCATTAGGTAATCCACAATTCTCATAGAGAACTATGGATTACGCCTCCTCTCCCTGCTCGCACAATACGCCGCGGAGGGAGATTAGTGACATGTCAATTACTAGCGGCGAATATGTCAATTACTACCGACCGTGGTTTTTGCAAAAACAGTGACAAAAACTGCGGCTGTGCATCATACAAAAAGCCATTGATTTCCAGATGGTTTTTATCCTATGCTGTGTGTCTGTAGCCTTAGGATGCTTTCACACAGTACATTTTTGGTGAATTTTTGGGTGTGTTTTTTTGCAAAAAGCACAGCATTAGGGCTGGTTCACACGGCTTATTCAAGCTGTAATTGCGGGACGGATTTCGCCCTCAATTACGGCTTGAATAAGGGGCGGGGCGCAGCTCCCCGGCCCCATAGGCATGCATTATCCACGGCATGTAAACCGCCGGGATAATGAACATATCACTTTCTCAACTGCCCGGCGGATTCGCCGAGCGGAGAGGAGGGACGGAATCCACAGTTCTCATAGAGAACTGTGGATTGACATAATGGCTGGGACGGATTCCAGCCATACTGCAGCGCAGTACGGCACGCAATACGGCTGGAATCCGTGCCCAAAATAAGCCGTGTGAATGGCCCTTTAAACATAAAAAGATCAAAATAATCTGTTAAGCAACAATGAGTTTCTTTAAGGACGATTCCACACAGTGCATTTTTTGCAGAAATGCACGGCATGAAACTACATTTATTGCTGTACATTTCTGCACATTGATGCATTTTTTGGTGCTTTCATGCAGAAATGTACAGCAATAAATGTAGTTTCATGCCGTGCATTTCTGCAAAAAATGCACTGTGTGGAATCATCCTTAAAGAAACTCATTGGGGCAGATTTATCAAGGCACTTGCGCCAGAATTCGGGCTCAATTTGCACCAAAAAACAAGCTTTTCACCACATTTACTATGAGTTTTAGACAGTTTCGGGCACTTCTGCGCCGCGTCTGACACAGGGGCGTGGTTCGTAAAAGGGGGAAAGGGGCGTGACTTAAATGCGACAAAAATGCGCCAGGATATGCGACAAATTCTGGATTAAAAGTAAGCCAATTTAAAGATGGTGCAAACTGAGACTAGACAGTTCTAACTTGCACCAGATTTATCAACACTATGATAAATTTGACGCATTTTAAGACTGTCTAGTCTGACTTTACACTGTCTAAAAGTAAGACACTTTTGATAAATCTGCCCCATTGTTGCTTACCAGATTATATTGATCTTTTTTATGTTCTCCTCCTTCCCTATTCTCCTGCTTTGGTTTCTGTCTTTCCAACTCCTTCTCCCTTTTATATCATTATCTATATATATTATTATAGATAATACTAGCTTCGTGCAGCCTGGGCAATCCTGAGATTTGGGACTCTTACTGAATTTTTCAATAAAAGAGCATACATACAGTACATGTTCATGAAAGTGTCACCTTCCAAATTGCTCCTCTCTCAGTTCAAACAAGGTTTCAGCTTTACAATTAGCATATGAATGCTGCATAATGTGCTCAGCCTCTGACGTTACAGCTTTGATTTTATTCAGTAAAGGATAACCTCCTAATTGGGACTCATAATATTTTGTTGGTAAAGTCAAATTTTTTTCTTCCACCATCAAGGTTTACTGATGAAATATTGATTTATTATTTGCAATTGTTTGGGAAAGTAATTTCAATTGTTTATGATACAGTTAGTTAGGTTTTACATATCTTTTCAACTGAAGAAAATTGATCAGCCTTCAACAGCTGACTGGGAGTTTCTGCAAATTCTATTCCACAGTCTCCAGGAGCTAATAAATGGATAAATGAAGGGAACACTTAGAAAAAAAAAAACTCTGGTCGAGCAAATTAACCTTACTATAAACTATGCTTGCTTACTATGTAGTGTTTATTTGTATCACAAAATAGGAAACTTTTTAATAAAAAATCAAAACAAGTCTATTACTCAGCCAGGAGCACTACACAGCCCCATGCCACAGCTATTACCTGCACATGGAATAAGGTACATACTTCAGCCTGTATCTACCCTTACTATGAAGAATGAGTTCATGCTACTTAGAGTCAATCGGAGAGAAACATAAGTCATGATGTAATTGTTCACAGAAACAGTTATACACATTTAGATTCAATAACAGCAGATATAAGGGTCATTTCTGCTCAGGCCACAGGGGACAAAGGGGTAACACCCGGTGGGATTCTGAGTATGGAAGACCTGGGGCTGCTTTTCAGGTGTAAAGTCAAAGAAAGCAAGAGTCATGTGGAGTATGAGCTGTACTGTAGCTGTAGAATGGGCCTAAAGAATCAATTTCACTTGTGGGCCCCAAGAATCAGCTCCACTGGTAGGTCCCAAGAATCAGCTTCACTGGTGGGCCCCAAGAATCAGCTCCACTGTTGGTCCTAAAAATCAACTCCACTGGTGAGCCCAAGAACCAACTCCACTGGTGGGCCCCAAGAGTCAACTCCACTGGTGGGCCCCAAGAGTCAACTCCACTGGTGGGCCCCAAGAATCAACCTCACTGGTGGGCCCCCAAGAATCAACTCTAATGGTGGACTCCAAGAATCAACCTCACTGGTAGGACCCAAGAATCAGCCTCACTTGTGGGCCCTAGGCATGCCAGTCTGACATGGTTTCTGCTTATTGAAGCTTGCATTACAAGAGTGGGACTCATCTGTAATTCCAAACACAACCTATAATCTAGAGAAGTGCTGTTATAAGGTATGCAAATACTATTTTAATCACCTTAATAGTGTTATGCTTCGGATTCTGGGTCAAAGTCAAGTTCAACCAAAATCCAAGTTCTTTAGTTGATCTTTGGTGAAAATTGACAAAAGCAGATGTAATTCTAACCCTAAGTTGGGGTTTAGTAGTTTACAGGGGTTTCCAGGGTTATGTTACCGGTATAGCAACACAATGCTACTGTTGCCACCTAAATTCTGGTTCAAAGTTCTGTTTGATATTACTTTCGGTTACTAGAACAAAATAAATTTTATATTATATGTCATATATAGACAGATAATAATTTAATATGATATGCTATATACTGTATAGACAAATAGACAAGCAGATACATAGAAATGTTATATTATATGCCATATATAGACAGATGATATAGATATATAGATATGAGAAAGATAAAAGAGACAGAAATGTGATAGATAGATAGATAGATAGATAGATATTTTATATTATATGCCATATATAGGCAGATAATAATTTAATTTAATATTATATGCTACAAATAGACAAGCAGATAGATAGCAATTTTATATTAAATGCTATATGTAAACAGATAGATATGATATAGATAGCTTGAGTA